>CM023448.1:10122696-10238903 GCA_013339765.2 Haemaphysalis longicornis | reverse complement strand
ACGACACAGATGAAACGTTCGAGCTCGACGCGTTGGAAAACGATTGTCCGGTGCGTTAGATAGTGACTACATGAGAAGCTGACCACTCGATAACCTAAATGCTTAACTCCTAAAAGTAACAATAACGACATCTGTTCCCCTGGTGTGCACGAGCATTAATACGGCAGTGGAAGGCTGCCGGGTCGCTACTTTAGATACCGGGGTTTAAATTTCACTACACCTATCATGCGTTATTTATTTACTCTCTTGCACTTTACAGCGGCGGCCAATTTTTTGACCAAGGAAACAAAAGAAAAACTTGGGCTTTCCTGAGAACAGTGCAGTTACGGTTTAGCCATAAAACATATAACTTAGTCACAACGCGGAGCCCCTTACACTTAAGTAGATGTGTCGACCTCACCAGTGTTTTTCCTTAATCTACATTAAAAAAAAAGTTGTGCTTCAGATTTTTTGGCGTTTCGAGTTCGATAGAAATACTTTAAACGGCTTATGATCGTAATCAAATAAATATGTTACCGGGACTTGATAATTTATTGTGCACATTCCAGGAATGAAATAGTAAGCTTTGACCACAATTTTATGGCTCGCCAGATGAGGTTTTGGCTCTGCAATGAGACCACAAGAATACTTTGAATGTGTGGACAATAAATTCCTCCCAGAAAAATTTGAAGTTACTGTAAATGTCGTATTGGCCGGAGTTGAAAAGCTGTTCTGTTCTCCGTGAGTTTGTAATTTTGGCATTCATACTGCATGCGGAAAAGTTGGACTCCTGCGGGAACGTACATTTTATTCTCTCATTGGCGACAAATAATATTTGTGAATGTGTATAACAAGACGCAGGGAATAAGACGCTAAGTGAAAACATTTGCTGTATTTTTTACCCTGCTGTTTTTTTTCATACTAGTACTTATGAAATTATAAAAACATTTTTTCGTAAATTTTTATTCTGGCACGCATGGGAGTTCCCTTACAACTGGCAAAGAAAACGACGCCGGCGGGGCGTAAGCTGAATTAACAATGTATACACACCACGCAACACGCAGCACACGCACACACAACACACCACACGCCACACCCACACACACACCACACACACACACACACCCACACACCCAACACACACCCCCAAAGAACACCCTGAACCTTCTCCTGAGTTCTTTCTTTTTTTTTTTGTTGTGCCCGCCATGTTGTTTATGAGGCCTCTCTCAGTGTGATGTTCTGAAAGCGAGAAAAGAAGCAGCAGGGCAGTGTAGCGTCGCTACTGGAAGTGACCGTAGAGAATATCCCGTTTGCCGTTCCCGCTGTTCGGGCAGACGGCAACCTCGGATGAGTGGGCTCTGCAGCACGCTTAGCTCTCGACTAAAGGAAGTACAGGAAATAAGCGAAAATGAACGCAGTGGTGCAGAGACGGGGGAGGTCGAAGGGGAGAGTTAGAGAGAGGGAATGGTTCAGCTGTGGAAGGTAAATGACTAATAGGGCAGAGCGATTCCGTAGTGTGTCAAGCTCCTGGGGCTTTTGGCTTGATGACGCAGAATTGCTGTAACCGTGGGATAATATACAGCGAAGTGGACAAGGTTGCTTCAAATCAGCTGAAAATACACAAGCAACAGCATTCGTGTTTGAATAATGTTCGATGTGCAAATATACTCATTCCATTATGAACAAATACTGTTAAACATGTTGGATGTTGACGATGAGATCCACGCAATAAAAGCTAACCAATACTTTAACCCTATCAATTTACGTTTCTTTGATTTAAAGTATGGGAACAAATGTATTTACACCTCGAAATTCGCTAACCAATATTACAAGCGTTTATGTTTGCAGATTTTTGTTTCGCTGATATTTGTCCTCATTTTCCATTTCGCCGTTTACTCTGTAGGGAGCTATGTCGGGGAGAGGAATGAGCCTCAGGCAGGACGACCGTTCGTCGCAAGGCAAAACCAGATTCCGTTTGTGAGCACCAGCGAGATCCACCGTGTTCCTCGTGCGCCCGCGCGGCCACGCAGCCTGTGACCATGTTATCGGGCTGCTGCGCGAGAAGCGGCGCTCGATCCAGCGAGTTCGCTGGAGCTGATGCTTACAACTCTACTCCCGTTGAATAAACAATCGGCTTTGATATTAAAGAAGTGGTTCACTACCGAAGTGCATGATTGTAATAATGCTGCGCCGTGAGAAAGTCTTATTATTAATGCCCTATAGTGGATATTCAACTTGTACAACATCTGGACAAACAGGATTTACTCGAACGCTGTAATTTTTTCGCACGTGAAATTTTCTCCGTCCGGTTAACATGTACACCATCGCACTGACAAACCAAAAAGCGTCCGAAACGCTTTCTTGTTGCCACTACAAAGACCACTCTCATTTCACCATTTTATCAATTTACAAGAACACATAGGTTCGCTGGTCATCTTGCTGAATGTGTGAAAAGCTTTTGAAATTTTTGTCTTTGTTTAGGGCTCAAAAGCGGCTTCCGTTGCAGTGCAATCGGGACTTCGAATAAAGAGCGAGGAGGGAAACGGAAACATTTAGGTGAGACAACCTTTGCGATTGGTGAAAAAATATTTTGATCAGAGAAACATCCGTAATAATTGATACTCTGAAAAATGGTCTTAACGCTAGTTTTAGATACCTTCTGCTCTAGCAGTGTACCTTTATGGACGAATAAAGGGAAGCCACAGGACGCGGCATGAGAAGAAGTAAATTTTGTTACATGGAAAAAACATTTTTTGATATCCACAATAAATGCAACTTCACACAGAGTGCAGTTTCGTTGCCCGTATCGCCAAAAAACGTTTCCGATGACACATGCATTTAGGCCCTACGATGTACGATAATATCGCATGATTCGACGTTTATAGAGCGTTTTCAAAAGTACTTGTCAGATTTTTTTCTTGTTGATCTCCAAGTTCTCAAGTTCAGTGAAGCGAGGAAAGCTAGTCGAAACCGCGTCTATTCGCTGCCGCATCGGAACAACGGAGGCCGTCTAGCCTCTGTGCGGGCACGATTGAGCGCGAAAAGTTGCCGGCTGCGTATTTTTGGTAATATTGGGCCAGAAGGCAACAATGTCAGTGTTCAAAGAGTTCATTCTATTCTCCAGCTTCGTGTCTGGACTGCAGAGTTGGTTTTTCGTTACAAGTGGGGAGAGACCGAAAGAAACAAATGCCTCAAATCCACGCTTTGAAGATGGTTGGAAAGCAAATCTGTAAACGACACCCGCAACAATTGCACGTGCGATGTCACTGACACTTGAATTCACACACAGAGCTCTACAAATAGTGAAAGCAGAAATTCTGCCAGCCGTTACCTGGGATTGATGCGGGTGGGGCTTTGTGAACGCAGCAGCGTCCGCCACGGCCGGGCGACAGTGGCGGCCGCCACCGCTGTAGCACGCACGTGCGTCAGCAGAAAGAAATTGGAGAGGAGCGTCTTTCTAAGGATGACACACCCGACCCTAGCCATCGTGAAACGCTAGAACGTGCTACAGCACCAGCGCGAGACAAGCACAGGACACCGAAACAATTCGCATGTGAGCTTACTGATACATATACACCCATTTAACTTGTGAGTGTAGTACGTTGAGAATTGCGAGAAAGCTGCGGAAACTGTTATAATCCTTATTTACCAGAAACAGTTGCTCCTTCCGCCTTTTGTAATACCTGATAAAACACAACCGAATTGGTATTCACCAATTTAGAATACGGAGTCCCATTCGTGGCAACCAGTGCGGAAAAGGTAGCGTTTCTCCAGCGGCGAGATGTCTGAATGTAATCTTTACATGTTGTTTTCCCGCCCTGCAAACCAATCGTTAACGTATATTTCTTGTACGTCCACTTTATTCCGTCGGGTCCGGGTTACCCAGGAGGTGCTACCGAACAAGTCCATGAAGCGGTGCGAAAACGCGACTCAATGACGCGAAGCTGCGCCAAAGCAAAGCCCATAACAGCCGTCGCTCAAGCAGACGCCAAAGCCGTCAGGAGTGGGTCCCGCCGACGCGCCCGCCGGGTTGAGCTGACCCCAGCGCGCGGGGAAAGGTGGGTAATAGCGCCCATTTGCCGCGCGATCTACACTGTTCTTTGCAAGACAGGGACGTAAGAGGGTCGGAGAATGCTAGCCGACGCTCTTGTTTATCTTCCTACGTGGTGGCCCCAAAAAAGCGCCCTCCTCTTACCGAGCTGCGTTTGGAGTTTCGTGTTGCGCACGCCACGACGAAATCGCTGTTTCTTATAGGTAGAACACTTTGCTTTAAAAAAGCGCTTTAATGCAAACGAATAGAGAAAAATAGCTCAGTGTAAAACCTCACGCCCGGAGCAGCCAGCAAAGAGGTTGCAAGGAGAAAACGGGTGCAAGATGCAGCAGCTCCTTTCCTTTACCTGTCGTGGCGCTGATCTTGAGGTGACGGGCTGCCAAAAGCTACTTACCATGTATCCATTGAAGTGGAATTCAGTATTTACAGGATTGAAAACTGATGATGTTTGTAACGCGAGTTATGACTGTTTATTGTATCCAGAAAGAAGAATATAAAACCCTGCAAGTAACACGAGGGAACTGTTGCGTTAGAAAGAAAAGAAAAGAACGCCAAAGGACTCATGCGGGGCCAGCGTAAGACCAGAAAAGCCGATTAATTTTTCAAATACTGTATCTAGGCGCCCAAATGTGACACTTTAACTTTCGTTTGCGGGATGGTAATCCGCCAAACGCGATTGCTTGTTTTGAGCTGTATCAGTTCAAATCTGACCGCCATGAGGCGATTGAGCTGTTCCGTGACAAAATCCGCACCATGTTCCTCAAATTCGACTTGGCGCCCGCGGAAACTTGCCGGCCGGTTTCGTACGTGAAAAGGCGCTCCCGCTGGGGATTGTCGATACGTCGAGTCTTCGGGCAGCAAATGAATTGCCGATGTCTTGCTGGGCGTCGTGCTGACTGCAACACGTTGCCATCGCAAGAGCAACAGAACAGCAGTTAAAACCCTTGAGGCTGAAGAAAACGACCAAGGCCTCCCCACAGTACAACGCGCAAAGACAAAAGCGCTGCGACCGCAGTGAAGACTATTCCTACAACAGCAAAAAAAAAAAACACGGAAAGCTGGCCTCCACTTGTAGTGGATTCAGAGGTTCGGCCACATGTTTGCCAACGTAGATCGATAACTGGCCAATAGTGTAACCGTTTATGGAAATTGGGTGAGTAAGTGCTACTTTACCAGGAACCTGAATATCGGCATTCCTTGTAACGCGCGGATGAACTTTCGGCTGCAAAAATTAATAGACAATGTCGTGTTACCATTGACTAAATAACGCATGTAATGTTTGAGGCATTGTACATAGAGGATACCCTTCTGTTGAAAAAGTTGGTGTTTCCAAGCATTTAGCACACTTATCGGCTGCTTTTCATACCAAACATGTTCACTTATTTAAATGGCAGCTTTTCATCTTGCGCAGAGGTTCCGGACTTCGGCACTGAGATCCTAGTGTGGCACAGGCAACGCGTGTCGTTTTAGGCTTATGATGGGGATAGGTCATCTTTTTCGGGGAAGGGCGTAAGATAGACGTTGTCGCAAGGAGCCAGCATAGCCGTTCACGTGCTTCTTTTCGGCTCCCTCCTTCACTTCGGAGACCCTCGTGCCCCGAGTGTCTATGTGAGTCTGTGAAATTCATTTTTCATAGGGAAATCTTCAGAAAAAGCTTAAATACTTTCCTGCAGTGAAGAGTGTAATCGTCCTTTAGGAGATTCTGGGTGTTCCATTCTACAGTTCTATTAGGAGGATTTCTTCTGTAGACATTCGCAGATAAAAAGGCGTAGGTCTGTCCGGCCCCTACATAGCGTACTTTCACTAGTGTTGACCGTTAGGTGCTTCCTTATAAATTAAGACCGAGGAGCAGTGGGAGACTGTTCTGCACAGCTCCGAACCGGACGTACAGAAACGGGCTTGTCCAAATGCCCGAAGACGCCGCCGGATCCCAATGACTCCTGGCCGCCTTCTGAGGGGTTCAAGAGGCTACGCCTCCTTTGCTTCAAAACGATGTTGAACAAATAACTGCTTCTCTCTCCCTCTCCTTGGCTAGGAGGTGGATTGCCAGGAATATAGGTCCAGTTATGTGCTTTTTTCTTTTCGCGTGCACAAGTGTCTTGCCGTCACAAAGATTGCCACTGAAGCCCACCACGACAGTTGTTGCCCTCGTACTTTCTTGCATTCCGGAATCGGTGTATATTGTGCTCCAATTGTTTTAGTATTTTTGTCGGAGGAATTTCATTCTGCCTTGTCGGCTTTCTTTGCACACGTATGAAACGAGGTTTGCGGTAAGGAGAAAGCTTCTATTGAGAGTCGCTAAATCGATGACATGTCCATGATGTCCATCCCTTACTTCTTCGTAGTGGTGGCTGTTTTTGTTAGGAGGGCCAATTCTTGAAACACAAACTCTTCGTGTTGCCTTTTGGTTAGGACAGTGACACCTGATTTGTTTAAATGTGTAATAACCATAAATCAGAGTAGCTATTTGTGTCAGTGAAAATTGCAAGGTTGAGGGCTGCCAGATGAAGTTGTTAAAACGGGGTTTCTTCAGTTTTTGTGTATGTTTGCGGTTTGGGAGCCTTTTAAGGACGATTATCTGACCACATTTTCATGAGATTTGCAAGTGTATGACCCACGGCCTTCAAAAGCACCGTGTACCAAACCAAAAAATTTTGTCAACTTGATTAAAAATGTTCCTATTTGTCTAGTGTGCCTTTTCTCAAAATACCGTTAGGCCTGGATAAAGAACCTGTTTGTAACTTATTTTTCTCAGATTTAAGAAGTTTGTCAATTTCCCATTGCGAGCCCCATTAAAACCCATGTGTTTGCGAACTCAGTGTAACGAAGACGTTGTGACAGTTCACTATGACGTAACAAATTCGCTACGTTTTTTTTTTATTTTTCGGAAAAATCAGCTGGAGATAAGCAGTAATTCCGACAACTTTGCCCGCACCGCAAATCACTGTGCGTTTCCAGTGTGAAGGCTGTGTCCGTTAGGTTCTAACCCTGTCTTTCGGCGTGTATTCCGTGTTTAAACTACCACCTGTGGTGCCAGATCGCCGGTGATGAGTTCCATTGCCAGAAAACGAAAAGGTGCGTCTTTCAAAACAAGCTCGCCAATATAAGTCCCGTCTCCGCCATCGAGAAACAAGCAGGTCGCCGCCCCGTAGGCTATCCAAGCCAGCACTGTCTGAAAAATTTTGAATGTGGCAAAGAGCATCACCTTCGCGAAAAGGCAAACTTTCACCATGTGTTTGGTCCTTGAAACAGATTAAGCGAGCCACAAAAAGTGTCAAAAGGCAAAAGGGACAGTTCAGTTTCGTTTGTATACAGAAATAAGTGAACGTGGTTCTTTGGGGGACCGTGTAGGGACTACGTTCGTTGTAATCAGCAGGAGAATGTCACGAATATTCTCACTGTGAAATAAATACTTTAAGAGTAAGTTCACCACCACTGACGTCTAGCATTTTGATTTTGTTTCTGCTTCATGCACGTGAGCCGTCATCTCGCAACCTGGACGTAACGAAAACATGCATTTAACGAAAAATCATTATTTTTTCAACTTCGTTATATCCCAGTTTAACCGCATATCATTTCAATTATGAAATAAAAAATATACAGGAAACACATTTTCGTTCATGTAGGTATCACTAGGTGGTGTTAGCTGCCTTTCAAGCGAGAATGTGTATGTGTTAATTTTAGTACATTAGGAACATATCAGTAAAATAAGCAAACAAGGACGTTTTATTTTCTCAAGTATTTGTAAAACTTTTATGTTGGTGCGCCATGGTTATTAACACCCTCTGGTCATAAGTAGTAAGTCTCATAGGAGTGTTAACAGGTGAGTCTGCCTTAAAATATCCGACGTATGATAAGTGTCTGTATTCAGCTTATTGATTAATTTTCTTATAATATTTCTCTTCCCCTGGAAGCACGTTTATTTGTATTTTGAGACCCTGTGACTACGCTCCCAGTACTTTGGGTTACGTTACCGTCGCTTCTCCATAATCAACAGCGCTAGCCCCGACGGGCTCGGCATCATCACCTGTAAATAATAATCATCGCCACTTGGTCTTCTTCCTTGGCCCGAGTGTTGGAATAAACTGCCAGGCCAACCGTCGCCTCTCAAGTTGTGGAGCGTGCGTTTTGACCCCTTGTCCTCCATCTCTGAGTGCACCCCTGGAGCTCCTTTCGGGCCGTCGCTTATCGCGAGACGCCATGCCTACGACAGCGTAATGCGCCACCGGAACCGACAGCGGAACGGCAGTGCGGGCTCAGCCACCGCCCCACCATACTTCGTTACTAGCCGCCAACGGGGTCCACCAATATTCGGTGGCCTTCGTAGTGCGGACGTTGACGAGTGGCTTGATACCTTCGCAAGCGTCGGCGCCTTTAACAGGTGGGACGACCATGCGAAGCATGAAAATGTCTCGTGGTCCCGGAACGAAGTAGCCAAAACGTGGTACCTGAACAACGCGCACCGTAATAATGACTAAAGGTACGTCCTCACTTGCGGCGCCCCGCGCGCAAAAACGCGCGCCGCAAAACCCCCTTTTGCGTCAACATTCCTCTGCCGCGAAAGAATAGCGCTGGGACCCATTTTACGCGGCAAGGCGCTCGTCGCCAAACTCGGCGAGCCAATCAGCACCCGGGTCACGTGAGCGAGGTCAGTGCTCTCCTCGGGGAGCTGGGCCTACGCGGACAGCCGGCGAGCGCGCAGAAACGTTCTTCCGTGCTACACCGTCGGAGAGGACGAAGACCGGTTTGAGCCGCTGCCGCCGCCGCCTTTGCGCGCGAGCGCTCCCAGTAGTGTGGCCTTCAAAAAGCGGCGGCGTTTCTGCGCGTGCGCGGCGCCGCAAGTGAGGACGTAGCTTAATCCGATTTCACCCGCGCAGTGCGCCAGATTTTGGCTCTTCCTCGGCCTGCTCAGACATTGCAAAAAAGAAGCTGGAGGGCCGATTCCAACATCCTCGTGAGACGTACACGTCGTACATTGAAGATGTTGTGGCCCTGTGTTGAAGGGTCAACAAAGACATCCCGGAGGCTGATCGCGTGAGCCACATCTTGAAAATGCTCTGGCCCTTCCAAATCCAAACACGCGCCAACGCCTTGACGACCTTCCGTAGATCCGTGTCCAGCAGAATACTGTGACCCGGAACGGGGGCGACGAGGACCTCTGAGCTCTAATACGCGAACTGATTCGGAAGAAACTGACGGCCGCACCTCTGTGCATGTTTCTGCCTACTAGTCACTACTCGGCTACACCTAATCTGCGAGAGATCATTTGAGAGGAGCTCGCCGCGTCTACTCACGGAAGAATGTCCCTGATCTTACTCCCTCCTCCAGTCACGACATCCTATTCGGAAGTGGCTGGGAGGCCGTCTCTGTACGTGGCAGCCGTTCCCACCCAAGCAGTTCCTGGCTATGTGGCAGCGGTCAACCCGGACCCTGAACCGCAGCCTTATTATCCAGCATGGCGACCGCAGCGCCCTGAGCCCTCTTTCAACCGGCCGGTCTCTTTCTACTGCAAAATTCGTGGGCACATTTCGCGGTTCTGTAGGGGGCGTTTAATTGATGAGCGACGTGGCTACGACACGTACGATGGTAAGGACCAAACCTTCGTTACGGCTACCTCCAGGGGGTTACCCATAGTCCGCCAACGACGGTCTTCTCCTCCTGCCACTTCGGAAGTCCCAACCAATCCTCGTGCCTCGCGACGTCGTTCCCCATCAACGTTTGGACGATCTGTATCTCCGCTTTGTACTGTCGTGCATGACCCCGCCCACGTCTCGGAAAACTAAGTCATGCAGTTTTTGAAGAGGAAACTGCATCTATCGGGATATTAACAACTCCTCCAGAACACCCGTCGAACATGTTGTTAGTATCAGCTGAAGGTAATGATTTCGAAGCTTTGGTGGACACTGAAGCAAGTATTGCCATTATTCGAGCTGAACTTTGCAAGAGTCTACGAGGGTAAAAACCCCGTACAGTGGCCATTTATTAAGTGGTGCAGACCGCACTTCCACCCAACCTGCTGCATTCTGCATAGTACGGTTTCTATCGATGGGCTGTGTCCGTAATTCAGCGTGCGGTGATCTCAATGTACCCCTATAAGCTTATTCTTGGTTGGGACTTTCTTTCGTCGACTTCCGCTGTTATTTGTTGCCGCACTTCTGCTGTTAGCATCATAGACGTTCACACTCAGCTGTCCCGGAAACAGGTACGCCTCGTCTGGTGCTATTTACAGACCACGTTGTGCCCGCCCGCCAAGAGCACATTCTTTCAGTTTCCGCTGACAAGATCGTTGACGGCGATGTGCTGGCCATCCCGCTTCCTTTCCAAAAGACTTGCTGTAGCCGCTTGTCTGGTAGGATTTTCACGAATGTTCGCCTTTATCCCTGTACATAATACCACTTCTGAAGCGGTTCTGCTCCCGCAATGCTGCGCAATTGGTTCTGTTTCTGCCGACGAGGTGCCCATCCTTCCGTCTGGTACTGTTTCCCCTGCAAATGGGCCCTTCCGCGACATTTCCTTAAGTCGTGTGTTTGCTGGTCGTCATCGGGGGGACGTTACCCCATCACAGAAAATCCTCAGTACAGAACTTTTGCACAAGCACCGTGCCTCGTTCGACACCCATCAACGTTTCTTTCCTCGCGCCCCTTCAGCTATGCATGACTCAAAACTGGGCGAATGAATGATTGTTCACCGCCGCCCGTGCCGATGTCTCCCTTTCAGAACGGCAGTAAGTGAATAGAACGTGAACGACATGCTTCAGCGTAAAGTTATGCGGCCCTCATCCAGTCCTTGGTCTTCCCCAGTCGTCCTGGTGGAGAAAAAAATGGTTCTGTGCGTGTTTGTGTAGATTATCGAGCCATCAAGAAAATTACCCGGAAAAGATGTGTTTGCCTTGGACCGGCCCGACGACGCCCCTGCTGAACTGCCTTTCAGGAGCCGAATACTTTTCGAGCTATCGACTTGCGTTCTGGCTACTGGCAGATACCGATCAACGAGTCCGACATGGAAAAGACAGCGTTTTCCACTCCCGACGGCCCCATGAATTTAGTGTTATACCGTTCGGTTTGTGCAATGCCCCGGAAACTTTTGAGCGCATGATGGACTTGTTGCTCAGTGGACTGAAATGGAAGACGTGTTTCTGCTATCTTGGCGATGCCGTTGTCTTCTCCTCGACATTTGTTGAGCATGTCCAACGCTTGGACGAAGTGGTTACGTGCATCTACAATGCTGGACTTCAGCTGAATATAAAAAAAAGTGTCGTTTAGCGACCAAAACTCCCAAGGTACTCGGCCATGTAGTTATCGAGAACGGGATACGACACGACCCCGACAAAGTCGCTGCCGTTGTCGGATTTCCGCGTCCATGCCAACAAAAAGATCTACGTGGTTTCCTCAGGTTGGCCTCGTATTTCCGTCGTTTTGTTCGGAAATTTTACACCATTGCAGCCCCCCCCCCAACCAACTCCTACAGTCCCGCAGAGCTTACGTTTGCTAGAATGAGTGCCAAGAAGCCTATGAGGCATTGAAAACCGCCTTAACGTCTAGCCCAGTACACTGCCACTTTGATGAAAGCAAGCCCACTATCCTCCACACAGACGCAAGTGGCCACGGCTGTCGCCGCTGTTCTCCTTCAATGGGATGCTCAGCTCCGTGAGAGGGTCGTTCTCTATGATAGTCGTTCGTTGACACCGGCCGAGAAGAATTACTTCATCATATAACAGGAATGCCTTAGCATTGTTTGGGCTGTTCGAAAATTTCGTCTTTACCTCCATGGCTGTCACTTTACAGTGGTAACAAATCACCATGCGCTATGCTGGTTATCCTCTATAAAAAAGCTTGACTGGGTGGATTGGGGTCGCTGAATTCTCCGCTTCCAAGAATGACTTTTCGGTGAAGTATAAGTCCGGCAAGAAGCATACGGACGCAGACGCTCTGTCTCGTTGCCCATTGTCGACTCCGTCGACTGCTCTCCAGGAAAGCCTCGGCCAAGATCTCCCTTTGTCACCCATCACTTTCTCTAGCACTGCTAGACACGGTGGCTTGCCCTTCTTATAGCGAGCAGACGCATACTTCCGCCCCATCATGGAATACCTCGACGGTCGTGTTCCACCTCAGACCAGCCGTGTGCGTCGTCAACTCGCCAAGTTTCAACTCCTTCATGGTGTTCTTTACCGCCAAAAGTTAGCAACAGATGGGTCCCTGTAATACCTGGTCCGCTTCGACGTCATATCCTCGAAGAATATCACCATGCGGCCACCGTTGGCCACCTTGACTTCGCAAAAACATATGAGCGAATGCGGAGCCACTACATTTGCCCTGGCCTCTCTACAGCTGTGGCCAAGTACGTCCGCTCGTGCGCCTCTTGACAGCACCGCAAACGCTCGACGACTCCTCCGACCCGACTACTGGAGCTTCTTCCTTGTCCTTTGGCTCCCTTTGAGAGCGTGGGCATCGACTTGAATGGACCGCTACCTGCGACCCAATGTGTATACCGATGGATAGTTTCGGCCGTCGATCATTTCACTAGATACGCATAAACTAGACCTATTCACTCTAGCACCGTGGCGTAAATGGCAGACGTCACCCTGCACAACATTATTTTGCGCCATGGAGCACCACGTGTCTTTCTGAGCGACCACGGCAGGGTTTTCTCTCTAGCGTTGTTGAACAGCTTCTGGTGCTTCGAACACGGCGCACAAAACAACGTCCAGCTACCATCCCGACGCGAACGGTCTGACCGAGCGATTTCATCGAACACTGTCGGACATGCTGTCCATGTAGATTAGTCCTTATAATGTCAACTGGAACGTTATCCTACCCTTTGTAACCTTCGCTTGCAACTCCACAAAGCAAAAGAATACCGGTTATTCACCATTCTTTCTCGTCTTTGGCCGCTCCCCATCGATTACTTTCGAATCAATTTTTTTTCTACGCTGTGGTCGCCTTTGATACACCATCTCATCAGCAGTACGTTTCGCGGCTCGCCCACTGCCGAGACCTCACGTGACGTCGAACGGAAATTCAGCAGCATGAACAGAAAACTCGCTACGACGTGAACAATCGCTCTGTGCGGTTCCGGCCCGGGGATGAAGTATTGCTATGGACACCCGTTCGCGTCCCCGGACTATGCCAGAGGTTTCTCCACCGTTTTCTTTGTCCATGCCAAATCTTAGAAGAGGATTCTGCTGTCAATTATCGTATCACGCCGGTAACTCCATCTACAGACCGCCGTCGTCGTGGTACTGAAATCGTCCATGTATCCTGGCTGAAGCCATTCAACCGCCATACCACCGACTGACTCTCGGCCAGGAGGCCGCTTCCACTCGCGGAGGGGAAATTATGTGAGACCGTGTGACTGCGCACCCAGTACTTTGCGTTATGTTACAGGCGCTTATCCATAACCACCCACTCTCATCCGTGCTGGCCCTGAAGGGCTCGGCATAATCACCACCTGTAAATAATTATCACCGCTTGGCCTTCTTTCTTGGCCCGAGTGGTGGAATAAACAGCCACGCCTACCATCGTCTCTCAATATTTAACTTGTGCTTTAAATAATAAATAACAACTGTTTTGCGAGGTGAAATGCGGACCTAGTTAAAAGTGATAGTCTAATTGACCCACGTGCCCCTTCGAGTATTTGCCAGCGGAGCCCGCGGTGGTGAAGGGCCATCTAAAATTTGAAAAGTAATTTCAAAATTACCGTTTCAGACGGTATATGGGGAGATTCGGACTTTTAAGGATGAGATATTTCAGGTTGTTCATGCTCATAATCCATGACTGTCATGAATTCTAAGAGCGTGACGCGAAAACAATCTCAATACAGGTAAACACCACTCTACCAACCAACGACACCTAGTTGCCGGGCGCTCTAAATATCTAAGTGAGGCGCGCGATCTTAACACTGTCGTCTGTCATCAAGCATGGCCACCTCTTCTGTCACTTCTGTAGGTTATAAAACCGCCCGGGATGTTTTATCCCGCTTAAGAACACGCCATGGTAACTGATGTCTGGTTTGGCATTTGTGCAAACTAAGAGAACATAAAGATTGTTTAAGAAATGGCTAAAAACCACAAGGAAATAAACTTGTACGATTCTCCATGTGTTGAGGCTATAGAAGAAACACTGCGGGAACATCGATGCACAGGCAGCCACTTTGACGAAGTGTTCTACTATAACGTGTTTCCGGCCGGTTTTCGCCTCCGTTCTTCGCCCTTCCGGCATCACGCCTCAAATTGGGCGGAGCATAGGGCAACTTTATTTGCGTACTGTGCTGCCTATACTGCAGCTATTGCGAAAATATTTCGTACGCAGGAACTATTGGTCGTGTCACTGCGGTGGTCAACTTTATTATAATCTCTGAAACCTTTTAACTTAAACTGAGGTGGGAAGGAACAAAAAACAGAACGTTACAGTCACCTGTAAGGTCACGTGAAGTCTTCGCACACCAGAAAATTAAACGCTCCCCCAGCCTCAGTCAGCGAAATTAAACTCATTGCTTAATTTCACAGTAAGCGCTACGCATGAACAAATTGTGATCTCGTATACTAGGAGCAGGTCTTGACGAAACAAAAGGGCAGCAGGTCTTGTAATTAGGCTCAATAAGATGTACAAGCTCAAGGTGGTGCAGGGTTACGCGCCCACATCCAGCCACGACGACCAAGCAGTGGAACGTTTCTATGAAGATGTGGAATCATCAATGGCTAAAGTAAAAACACAGTATACCGTAGTTATGGGGACTTCAATGCTAAAGTAGGCAAGAATCAGGCTGGAGACAAGGCAGTGGGGAATTGGTCTGGGCTGTAGAAATACCAGGGGGACCTACTAGTTGAGCTTGCAGAACGGAATAACCTACGCATAATGAATACCTTCCTCTGTAAAAGGGAGAGTCGGAAGTGGACTGGAGGAGCCCGAATGGGGTACCAAAAATGAAATAGACTTCATATTATGCGATAACCCTGGTGCCGTGAAGGATGTGGAAGTGCTGGAAGGGTAAGGTGCAGTGACCACCGTATGGTAAGATCTCGAATTAGGCTAGATTTGAGGAGGGACCGTAACAAGCTAGTACGAAAGAAGCCGATTAATGAGCTAACAGTAAGACGTAAAGGTGAAGAATTCAGTATCGCGCTGCAGAACCGATATTCAGCTCTTAACCAGGAAGCCGAGATTACGAAACAGGAAGCCAGCGACAACCCTACACGCATTATCACGGAGTGTGGAGTAGAAGTCGGCGGCACGATCGCTAGACAGAATACTGGTAAACTTTCACAGGAAGACGAAACATCTAATTAGGAAACGGCAAACCATGACAATCTCCACCCCGGCTGGCGGAATAGAACTAGCGGAGCTTTCGAAGTTAATCAATAAGCGTAAGACAGCTGACATACGGAAGTATAATATGGAGGATCGAATACGCTGTAAAGAAACGGAGGTAGCCTGAAAGCAGTGAAGAGGCGTCTTGGCGTGGGGAAAAATCAGATGTATGCACTTAAAGATAAGCAAGGCAACGTCATCACAAATAGGGATAAAATAGTCACAGTGGCCGAGGAATTCTACAAGGATCTGTACAGTAGCCGGGACATCCAGGATAATGCCGAACGAGAAGTAGCTCAGAGGAGATAGACCTCCCACGAGTAAACGACCGAAGAAGTAAGGAAGGCTTTGAAAGAAAGGAAAGGGTGGGAAAGCACCTGGTGAGGATCAGATAACAGCAGACCTCTTCAAGGAGGGCGGAGAAAAATCGTACTTGAAAAACTGGCAAACCTGTATACGCAATGCTTAATGACCGCAAGTGTACCGGAAACTTGGAAGAACGCGAACATCATCCTAATCCATAAGAAAGGTGACATGAAGGACTTGAAATATTACAGGCCAATCAGATTACTGTCAGTCGTCTACAAGGTCCCTAACAAGGTAATCGCTAACAGAATTTCTGGCAACCTTAGATTTCAGTCAACCTAAAGAACAAGCAGGGTTCCGTAAAGGGTATTCAACCATGGACCATTTTTTCCCACGATCC
This sequence comes from Haemaphysalis longicornis, assembly GCA_013339765.2. Lineage (NCBI taxonomy): Eukaryota > Metazoa > Arthropoda > Arachnida > Ixodida > Ixodidae > Haemaphysalis > Haemaphysalis longicornis. The sequence continues at coordinate 10,222,861 of CM023448.1, read as the reverse complement.
ATCAGGTGATAGAGAAGTGTGCGGAGTATACTGAGCCCTCATATAGATGCATATAGATTATGAATAAGCATTTGACTCGATCGAACCCTAGCAGTCATTCAGGCATTACGGAACCAGGGGGTAGGTGAGCATTATGTAAAACTACTAGAGAATACTACAATGGGTCCATAGCTACCATCATCCTTCATACGGATAGGCAGTAAATTACCGATAAGGAAGGGGCGTCATACAAGGAGACACAATCTCTCCAATGTTATTCACAGCATGTTTACTAGACGTATTCAGAATGTTGGATTTGGAAAAGGTGGGAGTAAGGGTAAATGGAGAATACCTCCGTAACCTCAGATTTGCTGATGACGTTGCCTTGCTAAGTAGCTCAGGGGACGAATTGCAAAGCATGCTTTCTGCACTGGACGAAAAGAGTAGAACCGTGGGCCCTGAAAATTAATATGCAGAAATCCAAAGTAATGATCAATAACTTCGGACAGCACAGATGTTTGGATAGGGGTGAGGCAGTGGAAGTGGTAAGCCAATATATCTACTTAGGCCAAGTTGTTACCCCAGATCCCAACCATGAGGCAGAGATAATTAGACGGATCAGAGTGGGGTGGAGTGCATACGGCAGAAATTCTCAGATAATGAATAGCACCCTACCATTGTCGCTGAAGAAGAAAGTGTATGACAGCTGCATCTTACCGGTACTCACCTACGGGGCAGAAGAATTGGAGGCTCCACTAAGAGGGTTCAACTTAATTTGGGAAGACTCAGCGGGCAATGGAGCGGAAAATGATAGGTTGTAACATTAAGGGGACAAGAAGGAGAGCGGAGCGGGTCAGGGAACAAACGCGAGTTAAGGACATATTAGTAGAGATTAAGAAGAAGAAATGGACTTGAGCAGGGCATGTAATGCGAAGGCAAGATAACCGTTGGGCATTAAGGGTAACAGAGAGGATCCCTAGACAAGACAAGCGTTGCAGGGGGCAGCAGAAAGTTAGAGGGCAGATGAGATCAAGAATTTGTGGGGATAAATGGTCACAGTTGGCACAGGACCGGGTTAATTGGAGAATAATGGGAGAGGCCTGGCCCTGCAGTGGGCGTCGTAGATAGACTGGTGATGATGATGATGATGATAATAATAATGATGTTGATGATACTAGGAGCCATCACGCAAGTGCACTTCTACGTTGGCAGCCGCGGGTGCGAAAACAGACAACCATTGATGCGATTCCTAATCAATCAATCAATCAATCAATCAATCAATCAATCAATCAATCAATCAATCAATCAATCAATCAATCTATTGGAAGAAACCAAAATACATAGTGTGCTACAGGGACAGAGACTAAAGGCTAAATCGCCTGACGAGGACTCTGTCCCTCTGCAGTTCAACAACGGTGCGTGTACATTTTACGCAAAAGATATAGACAATTTGGGTATCTATACAGAGCAAAGTTTGCCACAAAAAAAAAGAAAAGAAATCTAAAGCAACTTGTCTAGTAAAAGAACACCAAGAAAATAACTACATCAAAAATATATAGGAGCAAGTTCGCAACATAATATAAAGCAGTTGATACAACCGATACCCAAAAAAATAATAATAAAAATTAAAGAAAAGACGCTTACAACTGATCAAATTGTTACAACAATAGTACATGCATTTCTCTGAAGTAAACTAGAAAATATGATAAATGTGAACCCAATTTGTTTGTTTCAAATATAAAAACGTGTAAACAGTCACCTTCCCTGTGCCAATGCGCGTTTCAGCTTGTTCAATAAATACCATGAAGAAATGCAGCAAGATTGTTGATTTGAAAAAATGGTTCTCCTTTATGTTGTTAAAACTGCGCAAAGATGGCTTGCAGAACTTAGAACGCTATTTCTCTATCGTTCGTCGTCTAGGCGCTGTTTGAATCGTACCATGGAACTCCATAAGAGGTGAACAAATCTGATTATTCGTCTTCATATTCCGGGCCTTGGAAAGAAGGCCAACTTGCACCACTGGCTCTCAAACCCCAGCGAACCACTAACATCTCTGCGACGTCCCAGAAAGATCCGAACGTCTATGTCCCAGCAGTATCTCTATTAGACATCCGTACAACGTGCAATATTTGAATGAAAATTTTTGGATGTTGAGATAACGTTGCTGGTACCTTAATGTCGAACGTTCTTTCAACTTTGTTAAAGACGTACTCTCGCTGTTGCTGCTGCTTTCATTTGGGGACGGTATTTAGACATATTTTGCTGACGTTGTTCAGATGTTGCTGGTATGTCCGTTTTTTACTTCTAACATGTCCATCGCAGTTACATTTATTTTAGCTATATCTGCTATAATTTAGTTTCAAGCTCTCCGCAGGCGTAATACTGAAGTTACACACGGATTTTATATGTGTTTTGTGAGGGTTTTGTACCGAGGGGTTTTGTGCAAGTATTTTAATCCACCACTATTGCGTTGTACCTTTGACCTCCAAACATTAGCCCATAACGAACATCACGGAGAGAGGCAGGGACTTAGTGCATAATTCGTTTACAAGCGACGTTGCCAACGAGCCTTGTAAGGTTTTGTTCGGTTTGGGGGGGGGGGAGAGTGCGGGGGTCATTGCCGTCAAATCTGAACAAAATTAGATAGGATGATGAACGAACACGCAATTATACCATCTTTACTTGCTACTTGATTTAACCTTGGTGTTACGTACCGACTGCAGCTTCATGAATTTAAAGTGTGAGCAAAGCAAATTTCGGGGCTGCCTTGATACTGAGGTTACCGTCAAACGTCACTTGTAGGTTAAACGGCAAGGTACTCTGAACTTTTTCTGAATTGAAAAAAAGTCGATGACACCCTCATTGCCAAACAAAAACTAAAAAAATCCGTGAGATTTTACTAAGATTCGAACCATAGACTTTCAAAACACAACACCAGCACCTAAGCTCCAATCCACTCTACAACGAAGAAAAACAATGCGTGTACCCAAGAATTTGCCCTAACAGAGGCTGCCAACGAATATTGTCGGGTGATTCGTTTTGGTCGTATTTGACAAATTTCGGCAGTCCTAACGCTTGTTCTTCCGCACCGATCTTGGAGGCGAGGTCAATTATGTTAATACTGCAAGTGAATGTAACCAAAGCTCCCCTTATTAAGCCAAGAAAAGCTCTCACGCTTCATCGTTCCCCCCTATGAAAGCTACGGTAGGCGCGAATGAACTTGCATGCACCCCTATATTTGTGGCGTTGATAAACTTTGTTCGTTACGCACCGATATTGCAGACAAGCCCTTCATGCTAACACTACAATCGATGTAGCCAGAGCTCACGTATTTAACTCGCAAAAAGCTCTCCCAGACCCCCGATCTCCCCGATGAAAGCCAAGCTAGCCACGGAGGATTGCGCACTTTCGAACAGAAATAGCTTATAATGTGCCTCAAGGCGCCAAATTACCGCACATTAAAAAATGATTGTTTTCTGCGAACGTAATGACCCCAAACCAGGAGATGGACATGGCATCCGGGCGATGTCGCCTGCTTTCGGATGCTTTCTGGCGCTCCGTCGACGCTGATATCTGGCGAGCGCATAGACATCGGTGTAGCTACATAGGAGCAGTGGGCGAGTCAACTTGCCAGCTCGGACCTAAGTTAGCAGCTTTGGCTCGCTGAAAGGGCGAAGACGACAGGCCGCACCAACAGAGTCCTGGACTGAGGACCCCGCCCACTTCTAAGCTCGATCCACCTGTTCAATAAAGTTTTCTTCTCCTCCTTCTCCTTCCGCGTCAGCTCACGTCGCCGTACATTTTGCCGACGCCGTCAACGCGGGGCGATGTCGACGCGCGAAATCTCGGAAAATACGCTGCAAGTGGTAGCGGCCTCAGAACAAACCGTAAAATTACGGCGCCCACAACACCACGGCAGCTGTATTTCCCCCGCAGGCCCTGAAATTGCCTTGAATGCCGTAATCTAGATTGTCGGTTACAATTACTGTTTTTCTTTAAAAAATATCCACGCTCTAGGTTTTCTTGTATATAATTGGCAACTAATATCTTTATTTACCAATAACGTGGCCATACATTTCGGAACGCGTTTTTATCAAGGTGGGTGGCTTTCTGGAACTAGTTTTTCCCTCGGACGAACACGAAACAGGAAGTCGCGGCGTGGCGAGTCCGATCGTCCTACAGTGTATTAACTGCACTCCGTATCGATATGCGTGCTACAAGCCGGTGAGGGCACGGGTGTGCACTCCTTCAACTTTCGTTATTTCGGTGATTTTACTACCATGGATTTATCTACCGCACGAAGAAATACTGTAAAAGCAGTGGAGGTAAGTGAGTACTAGTGAACTTTGTTTTCTTGTCATATGTATTTAACGTAGCAGAGTTGCTCTCGAACGTCGGTACGCGTAAGCTGTTAGCCCTAACGATTTGAGGGGCTCGCTTTGTGCGTTGCGGAGATTTGTCTGTAGACCTTTGTACCTGGCTGGTGCGTTTGTAAACGTAATCAATTCTCGCGCAATTTCTAGCCCTGTGTTTGGTGAAGTGTTTGTGTTCTGTCCTGTTTTTCTAGGCGAATGTTTTGATATGAAATGAAATAAGGGAAGCTGGAGAGTGCGAATATAAGTCCGTGTGCGAATATAGGCGTGTATGCGTTACACGCACGTCGTGTACATTTAGCGTGATATTGGTTTTTGTTTCGTTTCTGCAGATGCAGTTTTTTTTTCGTCATAATAGTTTTCGGTTAAAAAACGTGCACAATAAATTGAATGATTGCCGTTCGTGTTGCATTAAAATAAAATATTAATCCAGTGAATTCAGAGAGTTCAGCATTAGATTAAAATGCCATCTGGCTGCTTTTTTCGCGTTTCCATTAAGTGTTCAATCTTTTAGAACGCTCAGTTCAGTCGTGAAATGTTGGAATGAACAACGTGTATGCAACCCGAATTTATTTGTAACGTCAGGACTACACGCATGTCGTAAATGGTACAATAGTATTAGCAGCGCTGGTTGTGCTTCGTACTTGCATTGCAAATGTAAATTAACCTTTCAGAACCTAGTAAAAATATTCAAAAATGGCTGTTAAATTTCTGTTACTTATGGAATTTTCAGCTAATGAATTTAGTGTGTAACACACCTTGGTGATCAGAGTAACACAGCATTGGGATTTCCGCAGGTTTAAGGCAGAGTATGATTCTGGTTGTCTGGCCTGTCGTTTTGCTAATAACTTACATGTTGCAGGCTGCTGACTGGTGCAATCTTCGTACTATGTGTGAATGTGATTGTGCTGTAAGAATTTCTTGCACTACTTTGATGCTTCCCGCTGTAGAACGTATACTTCAACTAAAAATGTAGGCCTAGCAGGGCAAGCGAACAGGAAAACATGACGAGTGTTTCAGTGATGTGATTTTTGAAGGTTTAGTTATGCATATATACCAACTAGCCCACCTCGCCATTCTTTTTCACGAAGCATACGTCCATGGCAGTGACGCTGTCCTGGTTTGTGCATGTTTCCTTTTGCACATTTTGTGGACATGGCTTCATCCGTGTATATATGACACTTCAATCGACCAAGCGGTTAGGATGGACACAGAAAAATTATTTGGAAGTTCAGATGGACTTGTAGCTGGGCTAAAATGTCCTCAGAGTCCCCATTCACGAAATATAGTGCTTATATTTAGTGGTACCTCACATTAGCTGTCATAGTTAGTGTTAAGGTTGCCTTAGTAGTGCCAATGCTGACATAAAAGTATATCCACTCCGCTCTCTTCCTGTCCCTTAATGTTACACCCATCTTCTAGCGTTTTATTGCCTGCTAAGTCGTCCTTAATTTAAGTTAGACCTTTTAGTTAACATGAACTGATGAACATGAACTTGAACTGATTTCATATTCATTGGCATGGACAAACCCGCATTCTAACACTTCGCAAGGGGCTTCGCGTGAGCTCCCCGAGCATCGGCAACGGAGGAGCAGCCACGTATTACATCAAACAGGCCTTCGCTGTTCCCACCCCACTCCACAAATCAATCGAACTGGCCTCCGGAAGAACTCGAGCCAAATACTCCAGAACCGCCGAAGAAATCAACATGGCTCTCTCAGCCGCTGCAGCACAAGATTTTCACCCCTTGTCGCATATCTTTCAGGTTATCTGTCCGCATTAAGCCACTGGCTGCACTGCATCCATAGCCTCCCTGTCCAACAATTTGCCACAACAGCACCTGACCACCTTATTCTGTGACCACCAAGACATGCCTCTCTGGAAGGGAAATAACACGGCACACGCCACAGCACTGGCCTACATCTCATTGCCATTCTGCCACAGCGACTCGCCGTCTCCTGAAAAAGGCCATGCCATGCAAACTTATATAAATACATCAGAACAATACAGGCACGGCATTTATTCCGTACCGTGGCATTCACCTCCTTCTCCTCTACAAGCGAATCCTGTCGCCAGGCCCACGCACTCTAGCACACGACCTAGGAGTGGTCCTGCGCCCCTTTCCTTAATTTTATCCAATCCCTTACCATGAACAGTACGAAAGCATGGAAGCCAGCACGCACCCCGACTACGAGTTAAGGCTGCATAAAAGAGCCCGCCAGACAGCCACCACCATTCTCGTTCTTAGAAACAAAGACCTCCCATCGGTAGGGGTGCAGAAATTTTATGACGTTTCGTCAGAACAAAATATAATATTGCTTTTACTCTAACGAGCACTATATTTCAACCGGCGCACCATAGACTCTTTAAAAATGTTTGAGCTAAAAACATAATTAAAGCCATGCCACGACGACGGATATGTATCATTTCCACACTAAAAACCGAACACAAACGGCTGCCTGTCGTAAAAGTAGAAAAAGAAGGCAGGGAAGTACAGAAAAACGCTAGATGCGTTGCCTGTGGAGATTTCGGCATGGTAAATTGGGGCGACCATGCGCTACTCGTGACGTCAGAGCAGACCAGGATCGAGGCGCTTGAAGTAAGTTTGTTAACTCAGGCGATGACATCCGACCCACTTGCATTTAATTGAATCCAGGTTTCCGACGTCAGTGGGTTAGCTTTGATCTCGTCCACTTCTCGTCCACTGTTTTAATGAAGGGCTCATTGAATTTGTGACAGGATGTTTAATGTACGCCTTTTGATGTCATATGCACATATTACGCCCCAAACGTGCACGCAGTTTAAGAGCCTCCCTTCACCTTAATTGTTACCCAACCTGATTTATCGTGGAATCTGCTCGGGCGTGGAATTCCGCCATAAACGTACTCGATATTTTCCCATTTTGTTGAGACAATGAATGCAAACAACGTTTAGAATAAGGGAGTACGTAAGCGATTCTGCAAGTATGTTTCGAATGGCGCCAACAGTGTCAGTAAAATTTAGTGTGAAATCACATGTTAGGTGTATGGGCAACGTTCCAATTCAAACGTTATTACAGCAACATAACGGTTATTCTGCATATCCACTTGGGTGGGGCCGTCGAATCCCCTGCATATTATCATTCCTTTTCACCACCTCGTAGAAATAACCCAGACGTAGTTTCGCGAAGTGTGCGGGTAAATGCTGCGATGGTGAAAATACGAACTTCAAGTGATATTTTAAAGTTGCCTACTCTCGCCCTGACCAGCAATGGAGACGAAAAATTCCACTAGCATTGTAGCCTTACAAACCGCTATCAACAGAACTCCTGAAAGCCCCTTATAGTTCCAGAAAGAGTACGCTTCATAATGTACTGATAAGAGGCGAAATTCATTGAAAAATAAGATAAACTGGCCGCTCGTGTCGATTTAAAGAGCTCCTGAAAATATAAACAAGCGCTCTCTAGCACTTAGCATCTCAGAGTTGGGATTCTAGCAAAGTCGACTTTTTTGCGTACATCAGAGGACAAATGGTTTTGTTTCGCTACGAGGTCTCAGAAACACTGAATAAGACCGGCCAAAAACAATGTTTGTTCCAAAGTATTTTTCCTGTGAGCTGTTTCACTTGACATGTCCAAACGATAAAGCGTCATTCGAACATGAAGATTCTGTCAATACTTCTTTCTGTTGGTTCCGGGTTCTGTATATTTTGTTTTGTGTATAGTTTATTTATTGTTGTTTCTTCCGGTTTCTTGGCGAATGGAATATCCTTTGTACTAAGCTAGTTCCCTGTACTCCTGACCTTGAAGCCGGAAGGCTAGTGAAATAACACTATTCTGCACAGTTCAATTCAGACAAAATTGTCGACTCAGTAGAACTCGCGCATGTTTCCCGCAAATGAGGCAATGCCCTAACTTCTCCTGGTAGTAAGTTCCATTTTTCAATTGTCAAGGAGGTTCTATGGAATGCTATGGACCGCGTCAAGTAATTGTTAGCAGTTGCAAACACTTTCCGCGAATGATATTCGCGTGAGCATTGTGTGGACGCCAGCAGGGTGCGTGATTTCTCTAACCAAGCGTAGTCCAGCTTTCGCTTTTGAAAATCTATTTACTGTAGCACTCCCTCAAACCCACAGAAGGTGTGCACTTTCAACGAGGTAAACAGGCAAGGAATACGTGCAACGGAGCAGGAAAAAGACGAAATAAAGTCGATGACCGCCCGAGCAAGCGCGTGTTTGGCAGGCCACTGGCAATGACAAACGACTACGAGCTTGATAAATGGGGATCCGAAGCAGCCCAAACTCTGAAGTGGCATCTGAAAGAAATAAAAAAGCACTCCAGGAAAAACAGACTGGGCACGCGGAATCGGCGAGCGTGGTCCGGACGACAATAATAAAACCAGTAGGCTGCGCTCATGCAGTACAAGTGCGACTCCTTCCACAGACAAAGATTGCTGCGCTTCGAAGAAAAATATTCAACTATAACCTCGGAAGGTCATCTTTTTAAGGTGAATATTATTATGCCTTAGCCTAAGTACTTTATACGCGTATGGTTATAAGCGCGATTGTAATGTCAAGTTGGGCTGACGAGATTATCATAAAATGTCAAGTAATTTCCACGTTTTAGATCACAAAGGTATGAGTGAACGAAAGCCTACGTTGTATGTCGGTTTGCTTTTAGTGACCGGTAGCATTCTGGGCATTAGACTGTCAGATAATGCCCAATATAGGTAATGCGTAGTGATTTACGTCGATTTTTCTGCTTCCTGATTATGGTGTGCATTACAGCCTGTCATATGTTAGTGTATTCATTCACGTCTCTTTATGTATATTTACGTTACGCAAATGAAATTTCTGCATATCTGTTGAAAATTTCTTTCGGTTTCTTTGTGTTTATTTCTGCCATAAGAAGAAATCGTGATGGGTGGTCTTTAGGAACACTATTTCAAGGTCTTCGCAATTTTTAGCTGCTCGTTCTACACCAAAATCGAATGGTTAAATACTTTTTTCTAATATCAAGCCTTATGTCCCGAACTAGGTATTCCAACAGAAGTTACTGTGTGATGATACAGACATTACTGCTTGTCTAGTTGCTTCATAGTAATAGAAATAATGGTGGGTCGACCGGTTTGCATAGTAGTGGAATACCCAGTGAAGCTGGTTTGGATTGATGCGGCTATATACTTTCCAAATACAAAAACAGACAACTGAGCACTCTTTACAAAGGCGTGTGAGCTAAACATTGAAATCATAGGTCGAACGGATATGCCAGCATTTTGCGCATCCCCACATTGCACTATTAATTTAGTCGTGGCACCCTTCTTTCTCATTGTATAGTACACTGCTACCGTGCCGTCCGTTGGAGCAACACCGTACGATTTCACTTGTTCCGAAGCTTCTCTCGAGGCATGCATCGCACTGGCTCCCAATTCTTTGCTGTTTCACCTCCTGACTCTCCTTCTTTCTTCCTCTAGTATTCACTGCTTCGCTTTCAGTCTCATTTGTGATGGTTGATTTCATGCCCTTCACTTAGGATTCGCTGCTCCTGTAGCACTCATTGCATGGATCCACCGCTTCTGCCCCCCACTTGGGCGAGGCATTCTCCTGGTTGACATTTCACCGGTGCTGCTAGAGAGATGAGTCCACAGCCGTGTAACACACACCGCTGAAATTTCAAGAACACGTTCGGCGCGGGAGTAGCCCGGTTATTATATGCGCACTGATGATAGCAAACCTACAGAGCTTGATTGATTGATTGTGGGTTTAACGCGCCGACGCAACGCAATTGATGAGGTGCGCCGCAGTGAAGGAATCCGGATTGATTTTTCCCACCTGGGGATGTTGAATGTTACCTACAGAAATGAGGCTGGCAACAGTGCCGCCGTTTTGGGGGCTGTGCGTTGCTCGTTTGACGAAGACACCATAGGAGATGGCAAGATTGGCTTGCTACCATTTCGGGGTACCATGGCAGCCCTGTTACCGCATTCGTCCCTCGCACTGCCGAGCTGTACACGTGTGGGCCGCTCCAGCCCGTCGGTGCAGTAGTGGGTGTCCTGCCGTTGCTGCACGACCGCTGCTGTACAACAGATGAACTACCGCTGCCTGTAGTTATAGGTTCAAGGAGTGGAGCAGGAGCTTGCTTTGGATAAAGCGTACTCTAGCCTCTTTTGTAAACGCATATAGTGCATTGCAATGGACGTTACAAATGGGTTCGGAGGGCCCTCATAGTCCCTTAGTATTATGTGCAATTGTGCGACAATCAGGCACATAAGAACAGAAAAATGCATTATTAGCGTTTGGCAATGTCTATCAACAAAATATGTACGACTATCCAAGCTGGTGTCAGGAAAATCGTGGAGAGGCGCGTCAACCTCGTGTACGAATTGAATGAGCCCAATAGGTTGGTGGTTCGGTCCCAAAATGTCATGGTGACCTTGAATGAGCGCAGGACCGTTAGGTTTGGCATCAAACAGAACTGATTCAGCGCTGGCGCTGTTCTCCGGCGAACTTTTATTTCCGCCATGACCAGCCACCACGAAGAGGAGACTACGCGGGGTCAGCCAGAGACACTGTCTGCGGTCAACTCCAGTCGCTCTACAACCGGCCATTTTACTAGTCCAGTAGCGCTTGATGCCACAGCAGTGATCCATCTTTTGTCGCTTGGGCATCCAGAGGAAGATCCAGTTGGAATATGTAGTCGTGGGATATGCATCTAGGGGAACAGCCTCGCCGTTCGATTCAGACAGGACTAGTCCGTGGGGAGTGTTAGGGAAAACTGTGCTTTCTCTTTGTTGGTATATTTCTCGACGGAACAATTACCTGCTTGCCCTTTGAGATTTATAGATTCCCATGGATGGTAGGATAGCAAATACTTGCACGTTGACGTAAATTCTCGGCTGATAAATTTATTCAAGAATCCCGTTAGCCATATTTTTGATTCATCCATAGGCAGAACATTATTGATGCGCCATCTGCAGGACTCCTTATAGACAGGATGCGGACTCACCATTTATCTGGATGTTTAGCTAGGCAGCAGAAAGCGACGTCGGTGCACACCAGGTATCCCAGAAATCATTGTAGCCGCTCTCTCTTCTGGAATAACTCTCTCCCAACTATCTTGCATGATTGGCTAATCTTCTTGCACGGCTGTGCAAGAAGATTTCCTACAGGTTTACTCGTAAACGCTGTGAGCGCATTGCAGCTTTATCACTGAAAGTGTTCTTTCACATCAGAGTCTTCTGTCACGACACCATCGGAGATTTTGATGACCGAAGTAAAACGTGTTTTTACGCCGTTCACAGCAAAAGCCACTGGTCGTCACCTTAGCAATGGTAAGGGTATTGAGTTACGTAATGCCCAGTACGTTACTCAGTATCAGATAATAATTAAGATCCATCTTGGACCTTCTTAACTTCATTATAGCACGACAACACAACAAGCGCATTTGTAAGCCACGTGTTGTGTTTTCCTTAAAACCGAACGGCTGAAACGCAGTCTGTCTGAGCCTCTGAAATACTTTATTTTCCGGCAAGAATGACTAACGACCTTTATTTATGGTTTCGGTAACGTGTAGATGCCTACTGCAGTTGATTGAGCTGATGCGGTTATGAACAGCGCGTAAGTATATCTCCTAGGGTTGTTTACAAGAAGGGCTTTCGCTGGTATACCACTCCGCCATAAAAGTACCCAGGGCAAGCCCCTATGTCGACCCTGATCCAGTGGCTTGAAGGGGACATGGAGCCTGTCCATGGAAAGTCTAGACAGCACGTTTGTAAATGCAAAGCGGATGTTTTGAACTAACGGCATCGATCTTAAAATAAACCGTTTACAACGTGAGTTTTTCAGGCTGGTGTACGATTAGGCCTGTGACGCAATCCTGCTGCAAAGTAGGGCTTCCGTGTATCTCTACATGGTTTGTATGTATGTTATTCTAGTATCAAAGTAGTCAACGCAGTGTTGTGGGGTACTAAATAAAACGAGTTTCCTTTAAAAGCTTCATAGGGGCGTATTTCCTTCCATGTGCAATGACTGGCTAAACACTCCTGACCTATTTACTCCTAAGGCGTAGTCTCTTCGCGTTTCTTCGTCTTTTAGCGTGAAATGAACAGATATTCACTTCACGAATCCAACACCAAGTGTGTCTTACATTGAGCTCAAAACACACCTTTAACTGTAGGTACACTATTATTCTAGACCCATATACGGTACAATCGAAAAGTCGGTGGAACTATCAGATAGTATTCACGGAACACACACCCTAGAACAAACATCTAGGCTTGAGAAGCATAACAGCTCGCAAATCTGGTAAATTATAAACAGACATCATAAGTTTCTTTTGCGTAACATTAAAAGTGCTGCGCAATTTGTAATTTTTTGCGTATCTTAAATATGGGAGAGTAACGTCAAAAAGGCAAAAAAAAACGTTTAAACAACTGACAGCTTTCTAAAAAGAAAGTACAAATAGCTTAATACACAACTCCCCCTGTAACAATAATACAAACACCTCTTTTTAAGCCCGTCTTTAAGCGGATGTCGGCTTTGTATGTGTGAAATATTGCAAAATTATAAAATGTAGTAACATAAATATAACTTTGTTTTCCGCATTGGCTGCACCCCAAAAATGTCAGCGATACCCCAATCGATTTAGCATTTCTTGGCAAGTTCAAATTTCACGCACTGAATATGGGCGCCAGAGATTAAGCCATATCGTAACCAACGCACTCAATGAGCTTGACAAGCAACACATATACCCTGTGACCCAAATAAGGACATCTTATAACTGTATTTAAAAAACTTGGTTTCCTAAAGGTAGTTAGGGAAAACATGTCCCTTGATGCAGAAGGCATCATTCAGACCATTCTCATTCATTCCAAGGCGCTTTTTAATTGCCTGCATAATTTTGAACTTTATACGTACGCACGCGATCTGTAATGTTTGAAACCGTGAATTTTTTGCATTGCATGTGAGCTATTTTTTAGTGTGAAGTGGTTTTATTTAACGGTGAACGGTAATCTATAAAAACAAACATCTTACACTGCAGTGTAATCACTTCAATTTGGTCTAGTATAACGACGCCTGTTTTACTATTGCATAAGTAACAAAACGGTCCCATATGCATCTGCCTTTTGTTATGACGTACTAGATTCTTTCCTCTTTGTACCTTCAACCTACGCGGCACATCTACACAATTATATCAGGCAGAATTTGCGCCTCTTGTTCCCTGTTCACGGTGGTCGGAGCCCAGACAAGTTGCACTAATGCAGCTTTTTTTTCGGTCGCTGTTTATACATCTGCACTTTTGGAGAAAAATTGAACTGAACTTGAACAGGCGGGCTGGTGACAGTTTACTTCACAGCTTCCCTAGAATCACGTGTCGTGCAGGGCCAATGTGCAGGTAGCTTATCTACTCACACGCCCTCTTCCCTTTGTGTCAGGAGCCATAGTCTGGCTTTTTTTGCCCCTGACGACGTGCAGAGTTGGTGCGATGGTAACGATCTCGGTCCTACTCTGGAAACCCAAGGTCACTTAAGTGCGAAGTGAAACATGCTAAACGTGCGGAGCACTTTAGTGTCTCGGTCGTCGTAATCCGTCCGGGGTCAGGGTATGTAGCCACCGTAGCCACGCGGCATTACGCAACCATCCCAGGCCATCGAAAGGATCACCACTTCCCCTTGTTGGGATAGAACCTGGGTCCCAGGCGTTCGAAGCCGATGCCAGACCGATTGCACAACAGAAAGCTCACGTTCCTTATATGCGAAGTGTTGGGGGTGACCTCTGTGCCACTGAGGCTTTAGTTGCTATGCACAAATTTGTGCACAAGAATCCCAATAAGTAAAAAAATTAAAAATAACGCAAAAATTACGTCTTTACACAAAACACTCAGCCCAGTGTTTCTTTATGTGCATTTCGGGGCGCTGCGGAGCTCTCTCTTGCGTTCAACGCCAGGCTCAGTCTGAAAACTAGCCAAGACAGCGCGCCACAGCCCTCTGGCGAATCAGTCCTCCGCACTTGAGAGCTTTCACCTTGGCTGGGGCTGATATATTTTTTAGTCTTTAACAGCAGCTGTCCACCTTCTGTGCTGCCGGGACAGCCAAGGACGTGTTTCCGTGGAACGTGCATTGGGATGCTATCAACATCATATATCTATATATTATCAGAGGTTTCAATATTAAATGGCATCCTTCCCATTATTACCCGTGACTGTGTTGGTCAGATATATTTTCGCGGTGACATATACCGCGTTCAAAAAAAAATTGGCTCCAGCCCACGCCGTCAGGTTGTTGAAAGGAAAGCTTTAAACGACACCCACAACAATAGCCCATGCAGAGTCACTTGATTTACGCACGTGGCCCTAGAAAGACTGAAAACCAGAGACTCTGACAGCCTTACCCGGAGTTCCGGAGGCGCAATCCCGAGCGCGCAGTAGCGTCGGCGACTGCCGGAATAGGCATGAACGCCGCGGCGCTGTAGCCCGTTCGTGCGACGGCGAAAGAAAACGAAGAGGAGCGTGTTTCGAAAGGTGAAACAGCGGAACCTAGCCATTCTGAGACGCTAGTTGGGCCTACACCACCGCGTGACACAAGCGCAGACAACGAAACAGTTCGGCATGTGAGCTTAAGCCGATTAAAACTGGTTAGTCAAGTAAGTTTGAGAATTGCGAGAAAGCTGAGGTAACTTTTATCTTCGCTATTTATTACAATGAGTTGCTAATTTAGCCTTTTTAATACCTCGTTCACCCACTCGAATTGGTATTCCCCAATTCAGGAAGCGGAGTCCTAGTCGTGGCAAGCTGCGCGCAAAAGGTAGCGTTTTCTTGTGGCCAGGTGTCTGTATGTGGCCTTAAAATTTTGGTTGTCCCGTCTTTCAAACCAATCCTTAGCGTATCTTTGCTGTACAATCACTTAAGCCTGTCAGGTGTGGGGGAACAAGAAGGGGCTGTCGAACAAGTCAATCAAGCCGTGGGAAGGAATCACGCGATGGACGCGAAGCAGCGTCAAACAGGGCCAAAATAGCCGTCGCTAAAGCAGACGACAATGCCGTACCCCCCAGCGCCCGGCGGTGAGACGGCATCCCTGCCCGGATAACGCTGGGCGAATTCACCGCGCCATGTACAGTGTGCTCTGTGAGTGAACCCCCCCCCCCCTTACTGCCACCTCCGCCAGCGTTGAGAGTTTATTGCCCCTCACGAAGATCCCAGGCGGCACAGAAAGTGTGTCGCAAGACCAGCCCGTCTATGGTCGCTTTCTGGCATGTCCGACCAGCATCCAGGTTCTGGCAGCCACTGATCATACGATGAGCGGCCAACATTCGGCAACTAGTGCTTCGGTATTTCTCCGGCCAACCGTGATCAGACGCACAACGGAAGCTACCCGGCCGCCATACATTCAGTTCCACATTCGGCTGCCGATGTTTAGAAAGAGAACGGCCGAAGTACGGCTTTAGGGCACCCGTTTTTCCTTCGGCAAGCGGTGTTCAGCCAAAGTACGGCAAGCGACCGGCCACAGAATATCCGTGTTCTTGTGGTAGTTGGTGTCCGGAAGGAACCGGCAGGAGCGCGGTTGCCTCCATTCATTCTTTCAACGGTGAACTGCGCGTCCGGCGGCAGAATATTCGTTTTCTTCGAGCAACCAGTGTTATACAGGAGACCGGCCCGACTCATGGCCCAGAATGTACATTTTTCATTCGGTTAGCGGTCCAAGGCGGAATTACGGCAAGCGAACGGCCGCAGACGTTTTGGCAACCGTTCTTCAAGAGGAGACCTGCTACGTAAGGTCTCAGGTTATACATCATTCTTTCGGTAAGCGGCGTACAGCCGAAGAACAGCATGGGTCTGGACGCTGAGAATTCATGCACAGACGTATTGGAAGGAGACCCGCCGGTGTAGGACCAGTTTTTCCCTGGGTGAAGAAACAGCCGTTAGGGAGTGGAATGACGCAAACGCGCTTTTTTATCCGCTCGGTGTTTCTACGTTTTAAATGAACGAACATCGTTGTCAAACAGTAATCAGTGTTCTCGGTGAACGGGCAAGGTGCAAGGAACTCACTGGACATTAGCAGGGAACCTTTTAGGCCATCGGAATGCCATTTATTGCCACAAGAAGACTGTGCCACACCGACGGGTGAGCTAAGCCTCGCCAGTCATAGCCGCTACCACAGCCTCGCCCGCCGGCTTCGTCGACAAATCAGCTCGAGGCTATTCGCCCCCTCAAGAAATGGAGACCATTGGAGACATCGACCCGCAGGAATGTTCGCCCCTAAATGTCGGTGGTTCAGCAGAACAAATGGCCTTAAAGGGCGTCGAGCAAGCGGCCGCCACGCAGGAGCTCAAACGGTTGCCATGTCAAGGACTCTCCAGCAAAGAAAGGCAGGGCGCGAAAAGCGCAAGTTTGCGGCTATTCTTCTTACAATAATACTACGAAAAACAATGTTGCACTATTTCGTTGGTGATACACGTAGCACAGGCTAAGCTCGTGCATTGTTAGGCTCAAATTCGTGCCCTGCCTTCATGGGATTTTATGACTGTCCATTTTGAAACACGTGTTATTTAAATTTGTGAATGACGAAGCCTGGATTGTTAATTTAGTTGCGGTGCTTGAAGGTGACCTTAGCTACACTTCGGAATTGAATTATTTGTTTAAACATAATCGCCAGCATCCTAGCAAACACAGATTTCGCGGGTTTTTCTTGCTCAACGCAGCTTGGTGAGTTCACACACGATTTGGCTATAGGAATTGATAAGGTAAAGTAGTTGACTGTATTTTCTGGTACTACAAAAAAAGCATTTGGAGGTGTTCCATATCAGCTTCTTGTTAGTAGTGCTTCGCGGGCTGAATGAATCGGTTATTGCATGGATAGCCGAGTATACCTTTTTAAGACAGCAGTCGGTCGCTCTCAATGGTTGTTCGTCCGGATATGTTCCCGTGACCTCAGGAATTCCCCAAGGGTCAGTTGCCGGCTCTCTATTGTTTCTGTTATATATAATGTTATTCCTATTGGCCTCAAATGTTTGTTCAAAATGTTCGCGAATGACTGTGTAGTTTACAGGACTATAGCGAATTAACGTGTTTCCGAATACCTGCAGCCTTATTCTATTTAATAACATCCTGGTGGGCTGATTCAGAAAAGTCGT
This sequence comes from Haemaphysalis longicornis, assembly GCA_013339765.2. Lineage (NCBI taxonomy): Eukaryota > Metazoa > Arthropoda > Arachnida > Ixodida > Ixodidae > Haemaphysalis > Haemaphysalis longicornis. Next base: position 10,205,405 of record CM023448.1, on the reverse strand, counting down.
TGAATTGTAAAAAGTGTGTTGATGTCACCTTTACAAGAAAACTTTCATTCCAATTGAATACGTATACCGTAAATTACACCGCTTTAAGAACGGCCGGGGATATAAATAACTAGGAGTTTGTTTAGAAGATGTTGGTTAAATAGGCACGTTCACCACACAAAAGTTATGGATGCACGTGTTTTTGGCTTTCTGAGATAACATTTCAGCTAATTTCCATCTACCTTAAAAGAACAACCATATTTTACTAATGTGCGCTCAATGTTGGAGTACGCATGTGTTTTGTGGAATCCCTACATAGTGTTCCCTATCCCTACACATCCCTGGAATCCATACACACGCTTGAAAACATACAGAATAGGGCAGTGCGATTCGTATTAGGTAATTGGCACTGTCAACTTAGCATGAGGGATAGTAAAAGTAAACGTGAATGGTAAGACGGGAAAGATCACAGACGAAACCTCAGGTTGAAAATTTTTCGTAATATCTATCCTTCGAAAACTGGAATAGAAGGGGAGATGTATATCCAAGCGCCATTCTACATATCCCAAAGTGGGACCGCTAGCTTAAAGCAATTTATTAACTTTCTTTTAAAGGTGACGGCTTCCGCGATTCATTTTATCTTGTGATCAATACGCGAGTGTAATTATCTTCCACGTATGATTGTACCAACTGTTTATAATGACGATTTTCACCGCGCTTTCTTGAGTATTTTGTTATTTGGTGTCATATTTGATGCTTAGTGTGATGTATTTCCCTGCAGTAATGCATGCAAAGGCAAGCAGGTAATAAATAAATAAATAAATAAATAAAAAACGAATAATACATAAATAAATAAATAAAATAAAAAATAAACAATAAATGAATAAACAAATAAATAAATAAACTGGCGGAGCCGCAAGTTTGCCTGCGACGGTTGAGAACCTTACGCATTCAAACTTGACCAATGAAATATTTATTGTTTTATTCGTTGCAGTATGCAAGGTTTGCTGTATGAATACTACCAATGCTATGTTATTGGTTTAAACAAATTAGGAAACTCTAGTCTTACGCCTTTCCTTGCGTGAACACAGAGGGATACAACTGCAGCCACCTGAAGCAGGGCGTCATTCGCAACGCGTCTAGAATTTTTTTACCGTAGTACGACATTAGAGGAAAATTAAGTTATTTTGGAATATTAAGCGGCGTGTACATAACTCAGGAAAACAACATAAAAATAGATTGAAAATGAAAGTACTTGTTCGATCTCTCCTAGGCTCATCCCTGTGAAAGATCGTCAGAAAAGTTGATCGAGTTTGTTTGCAAGAAAAATGGGCGAATACTGTACATACGTTTTGTGTGAAGGAAATTTTATTGAATGTTGCTCAGTTTTTGTGGAGTAGCAAACCGCTTCGTAAAGGCATTCGCGTCGGTTTTATAAACAACAAAACTGGTCAAGCAAATCTTGTAAAAATAGTTGATTTAGTCAGAGCATGAAAGTGCTCAGGAAGATTGTCCTAAATGAAATTGGCTAAAGCGGCACTTTCATCTTTGTGAAATTCAATGCAACCTCCCTCCCCCGCTTCTCCACCCCTCCTTCTCCGTTTTTTGCAAATAAGCCGCCTCCCCCCCCCCCCCCCAGAAGATATCAGGGCATGGACAATACATCGATTCCATCTCTACAAAGAACCGAATATTTTCTGTATTCCACAGTAAACGAGGCACATCAATAAAGGAACGACGATTTGTGAGCACTGTTTAATAAATGAGTTTTGGTGTTAACTGACGCTGATAATTAGGCAAGGCTGCGCTGATGCCTCGACGGCTGGTGGTTTTGCGCGGCCTCACTTTGATGGGGCTGCATTCCCAACTGAAAAGTTCCGTATATATACGGAATTATGGAAATATGGAGTTCATACGGAGTGTTACACCCCCAAGCGTAATGAATGTAGATATTATTTCCACAAACACGGGAATTATATGAGTTCGCACAATATGAACGTTTGGCACAGTTTTCGTGTTTTTATCTTCAATATTACGCAAAAACACGCTCCGTATGATTTCCGTATATTCCGTATATACGGAATTCATATGGAGAATGATTTCCCCGTTCTCGTGATCATACGGACTTAAAACAGGTGTCAACTTTTTCAATACGCATGCACTGTTTCATTTCATGTGCGTCTCAAAAATGTTTCTTGTTTTTTGGCGGCTTCTGTTATGCTAGCAACGTACTCCGCATTCTCATAATTCCGTATATACGGAAAGTTTTAGAAGGGAATTGGAACTAAATGCTGGGTTTGTGCTGCTGCACAGCGCGATTGAGTCATCTGCTTGCGTAACATGCAGTGACCGGCCTCAGTGCAGTTAATGTACTGTGGCTGAACTCTAATGCGCGTAGCACGGCGGTATTTCCGGCAGCTTTAGGCCGGCTGGAGTCCGACGACCGCATATCGGCTGTCCTCCGGTGGCCGTACTTCGGCCGTACACGGGTGGCTTTGGAATCGCCGGTGCCCTACGGCTGGAATCTGGCCGTATGAACGTAAGCCGGTCGACTGGCCGATGGACACAAGCCATAGGACAGCCATGGGAGTGTTAAGGATATACTGGTGGAAATTAAGAAGAAAAAATGGACGTGGGCAGGGCATGTAATGGGCAGGCAAGATAACCGTTGGTGATTAAGGGTAACAGAGTGGATCCCTAGAGAAGGCAAGCGTAGCAGGGGGCGGCAGAAAGTTTAATGGGCGGATGAGATCAAGTTTGCAGGGACAAATTGGTCACAGTTGGCACAGGACCGGGGTAATTGGAGAATAATGGTAGAGGCCTTTGCCCTGCAGTGGGCGTAGATAGTCTGGTGATGATGATAGTGTGAAAGTGCAAAATTTCCGGCGTGGCAAGAAGTGGTTGCCGGGGATAATTCTCGCTCGTACGGGACCAGTGACTTACAAATTGAATGTCATGACCCCTCGTGGTGCGTTTCAGTGGACTCGTCACAGGAACCACATCGTTCGCGCGCCGCCCGTTAAAGACACGTCCGCTCCATTGTAGGCCATCGACAGCAGCGGTGCCCAGCGTCAGCCTGCCACGGGTCAGGACCTTCAACCGCCCCCGTGCACCCACCGCCGGAGCGGAGATACCCCCTCCGACAGAGGCAGCCGCCGGAGAGATACCAACCATACTTATGTTGTCATAAATTAAGGTCGGAGGGATGTTGTATTGCGTGCCTTTGGGCCACGTGACATGTCGTCACTACATTATCGGCCTCGGCTCCCCTCTCAGTGGTTAGAAATACAGCTCGCCTACTACCGAACTCTCTCTTTTGTTTCACCCGTTTGTCACGATGGAATAAACCCATTCCGTTCCTGCCACGTTCGTGTGCCGCCGCGGTGGGTCGTCCTGGCACGAACACAACAGCCCTACCCCCATCTAAGAGAGATACCCAACGCGACAGGCAGCGACCCAGATTTCCTTGTTGCCCTTCGGACCGCTGCTCTCGAGAGTGGTCTCGCAAAAGTAGTTGAGCCTGGTCTACCACGCCTATCTGTGCATTCAAGAACTGATTATTTCTCTCCTGGATCTTCAAGGGAACATCACCTCGTGACCACCTCTTCCTTCCTCTTTACCCCCGCCTCCCCCTTCTGGTCCATGGGCCCTCACTTTGTTAATAAGAGACTCGCACTCACTCATACGCGGCGCACTCAAAGAGCGAGCTTCGCGCATTAGGGCAAAAAAGCGGGGCGTGGTGTGCACGCAAAACCAGCCAGTTAGCAATCCCCATGGGGGGGTTCGCGCTATTGGGAATAATGCACAAAGTGTCATGGTGCCTGTGGTCAAAACGGCACCAATGGTGCTTTCCTATTCGCCGCTACTAGCGCTTTCTTGTCGTGCAATAGGTCCATTCATGCAATGAACCAACTAGCTCCGCTACACATCCTCCTGTCATTTTTGTCATTAGGCCGAGTTGCGATTAGTAGCCGTAATCAGTTCAGAGCGCAGTTGTAAGCGTTAAAGATATCCCGTCCACTGCGTGTACGTTTACTCCTACGAAAGGTACGCAGCCACAAAATGGTTGTAACTCCCATTTTTTGAAAACTCTCCAAAAATCAACTACAATAAAATGGGCCGCCTTGACGGGGAATTCTAAGCGTATTTTGTTTTACGAACGTTAAAAGTTTCCCGTCTCCTGTCGACACATGGCTGCCCACGGAGGAATTTTCTGAACAGAAAACGGCTGCAACTCTTGTTTTAGCAAATCTACTCAGAAACAAGTTCACAATCCCAGCTATCAAAGTCCGCTAAAAGTTCGAGTGAAGCAGTTTGAAATGAATTAGTTTGAAATTGATTACGCGTAGTTTAAAACCGAATTATGCCAGGAAAACTGTCGTATTTCAAAACGGTCATAATCTGCATATAACCGTAATTCAGAGTCACGTGAAGGTGTGTTTTACTTTGCTTACTTTCATTGAATTTACTTTGATATATACTTCTAGAGAGTGAGCGCTTGGTCTAGATCGCAGGTATTTATTCTGTCTGTCAAAGTGCTCACAAAGCAGCCACGCAAGTTGAAAGCGCCATGTCGTGTTTCATCCTCACCCCTTTTTGTGAGCGCCTTGACCAACAAGACGAATTCCGTAAAATAAAGGAAACAAAATGGGTGATTCGGAGTTTGGTCTATCGAACGAACACAGGCAAGTTATTGCGTGTCGCTCTTCGTGTATATACTGTACGCAGCCCGAATGTTGAGCAGCTAAAAATGCTCTGTCGGCTCAAAGAGGACTAGTTTTTTATGGCTGTGGTATAAGTACACATACTTGCACTGAAAGCAAGCGCGTAAAGATATAAACCACTGTCTTAGATTTTACAATCCCATCGTGTACTGCCATTCAAAAAATAATCGAATGTATTGAAGGGATTACTGCAACAGGATTGCGGCATCCTCGATTTCGACGAAAGTGGATTGATGCTGGGGTAAATCAACATTGCGTCCTTTTGTGCTGGTGACCTTATATTATAGTGCGTGTGAAGACCCAAGTACTAAAAAAATTTTCGAGATTCAGGTATTTGAGCTGGGGCTTTTTCATTGGTTAAATTTATTTAGGGAGCGGCTCGATCTTAACCTCACGTGTATTGAGTCCATGCACAGGGCATCGAACATTGTAGCCAAAATAAATAAACTCGCCCTTCTTGTCTAGTAATATCTTTCGGAACTTGCTGTTTTGGGGGTATCCAAGAATATGTGTAGTTCAAAACAAAACGCCCAAGTACGTTTATCGAGGAATAGTTTCTATTTTTTGAACAGCTGTTTCGGCGAGTTCGTCGAGATGATCAAGTGCGGCAAGTAGAGACATAAAAGATGAACAGTTTTCTTCACGCGAGAAGACTTCGCGTCAGTGCGTAGGACTTTTGAGTGGCCATATTTTTTGAATGTCAAAGCTATCTTTCGTTATGTAGTGGTATAAAGTGGCTTGTCAGGCCTTTTGTTATTATTTGTACCGCCTGGATGGTGGCGACTTCCGGGGCGAAGTAACTGCGTGCCTCTCCACCCAACCCAAAAGCCGTCAGCACATCGTTGTTTTCGGGTGTAGAAGCAATTTGTCACTGACTGGAATATTTTGAAAGCATGATTTTTGTTAGGTTTTTGGGAGACCATCAGCCACTGTGTTTGAGTGCAGCGGCAAAAAACAAAATCCCAGTTTGTCAAGCGGCCAAGTCCCCTCGGCATCCTTTGAAAGACGCGCATTTTTTATGCGCTTCAATGTGAGCCCTTCGTGCTATTTTTTCCGGCTGGCCTGGTACCTGTTAATTGTCGGTGGTACTTACAGCATACGCTATTAGATTCGAAGCTTAATTGTTGCAGTAATTATGTGTCAGATTATACGAAATCGTCCCAAAATACGATAATCCTGTAGCAGACTCGTATATAAGACGTCCGATCGCGTTAAAATCTGCGTACTCGCCCCTCCTCCAAGTCACGCGGTTGAAGCACTGCACACTGTCCAAGCTCAATGACAGCTTCGCCAAGCCTAGCCGTAAGCAATGACAGAGATTAGAGAGTTATAGCAGATCGGAAAAACGGTTCCGGTACGGTAACGTCTACCGTCTGGACGCCACCGCGCATGCGCAGAACCCTACCGTATACCGGAGCGACTTGGCCGGACGGTACCGAGACGTACCGTGTCCGTCGTTCGAAAGCGGGCGGCCGCTTTGGAAGAGTTTACGAGACGTACGATTGGCTCTCGCCTAGTCGAACGGATTGTAAATATGAGATCATTTAAGAAAAATGAGGTTGCAACAAGTGAAATCCGCGGGATTCTGACAGCTCAAGCAGCAAGCGAAACACGGTCCCGGCCCAACTGCCGTGGCTTGTGTCGTCGAGCGACGCATGTCCGATAGCTTCTTTTAGGTTAAATAAGGGCGATACGGCTACATAACTAGTATTAACAGCAACATGGGGCCCGTCTACAAATCGGCGAGTGAGGAACAGGCGGTATCAACGAAAAACTAGAAACAGCCAGCCGTATGTACTGAGAGCCCAGCTTGACCTGCTGGCGCCATCTATTGAAATGGACGTAGAGGTAAAATGCCCACTTCATGTTCACGCAGTCGCAGTTCGAATCTCCGTAGGGGCGTTGGATGTTTTTATTTTTTTTCTAATACTGTCTTTAGCGCTTTTAAGAACGGAAAACTAATATTTCAGCACAGGAAATGCAACAGACTCACGAAAAATGCCAGCGACGTACAACACAAGTCGCTCACAGTCACGGTAGCATGGCCGGTAGTTACGGTCTGCTATAACTCTTAAACGAGACTTCCCGGTACGGTCCGGTAACGGGTACCGTGTACCGTACCGGAACCGTTTTTCCGAACTGCTATAGCTCTCTATTGTCCGTTACACGATGAAACTGCTACTTTAAACAAGATTTGTTGCATAGAAAGCAACTTTGAGGTCGAAATGATCCAAAATTGGCCAGTTCCTTCGTCAGGAATGAAGATCGCTCATGACAGTTTACACTCTTTCTCACACGGAATGTTTGTGGAGCTTTTTGTCGTCGAGGCGGAGAAACTTCCCATTGCTGGAACTTTATCGATGGAGACATCATTGATCGGTATTTTAAGGCTTGTCTAGCGGTCGGTCATTCTGACTGGCGCTGTATGCGATGTCCTCCGACAAGATTCAGGTTTGGTAGAAATCATAGGTACCGTTTATTTCATACTTTTCTAGGTCAGGTAAAGCGTTTCTGGACCATAACTAAATCAAAGCAATGCCTAAAGTTTAGCAGTGACCAAATTATGACAGTAAGAAATAAACGTTGTTTGTGTAGCCTTTTAGCGCAAATCGTTTCGGTTTCGCTCTAGAAGTAAGCTTGTGTGAAGAAATTTTGGTGCCTTATGCCCTTGTAACATGGTCTATAAGGTTCTATAGAAACGAATCTTTATGATGCTAATGATGATAATTGGCGCAATAACAGCGCGAGATCTACCACAGCTCATAATTGAATCTTTTAACCGCGTTTTAACCGCAGAGGTTAAAGTCTCGCTGCGGGTGATTGATCGACCTATTTCACCACTCTCCTTTCGGAGTTCTATAGCCTAAATTCTTGCGCCCCAGTAAAGACAAATGGGTGCTGTGGCCTTATCAGGCGCACGCGGAGCGAAGCGTCTTACCTCGTGGTTAGCATGTATGCATACCAGTGATGCTAAATAAGTATGTGCGGAATACCTGAACGCTTGATTTCCTTCAAGAACGCTAACTAGTCGGGCTGCGGAAGTACTCTGTCATAGCAACCATTGATACTGTTTGTCTGCGTCAGTTGTTTCAGCAGACCTAACTCAAAGTGTTCAATCATTTAGTGAAGAGCACGTGGTCTCAGTATCTCTCTTTTTTTTTTCAGAATAAGCAGACGTGGCTTCGACCACTCTGATCAAATATGGACAGGGAGGTAAAAAGCTTTCATCGTTCAATTCGGGCAAGATGACTATAGGTCAACCGAAGAAAGGAGCCCTCCAGTGGGAACTATCGACCTTTGTGATTACAAGGGCGATGGATAGCTACTTAAAATGTCGTCCACTAGTTTGCAAGGGTTAGCGAAACCCTGACTCAAACACAATGGAGCGTGCACAACAAATTGAAACTGCGACATTATTTTCTATCGTCAGACCTGAACCATAGTTTCTAGTGATTATACTCTTTAACAACCTTTCGCGCAAACATGTTTAGGTTAATAAGTAGAGTGACCACCCTGACAGCATGTCCACAGAAGAGATAGAAACAAAATAAAAAAACAAATAAACACAGCCGGCAACCTAACAACCCTGCCGACGCCGACAAAAGGGAACCCACAATCGAACTGCCGCACAGGCACGTGATTCCGACAGGCATAGCGGAATTTATGAAAACAAAGGAAATTGAAGCCCACTCGAACGAAGCGTAGTCTTTTTGTAAAACACGTTTCAGGAGCCGCTACTCGATAACGATAAATAATAAGACAATACTATTCATGCGCTAAGAGGACCGTCTTTGCACTCGCACATGGTGTCATTCCCGCTGTTAAATTAAAAGTACCGAGACACCTGAGCAAGCAGTCCTGAGTCTTGGCATTGCAAAAAAGCCATAATAAGAAACGACATTCCGACTACAAATTCATATCTCGATTGGCCGCCAAAAAAAGCATACACGAATAGACTGAAAAATCAATGTACACGTTTAAATAGAGGAATTGGTTAAAAAATCAATAAAACTTATGCCCCAGAACAAGACAAAAACGACACTGCAGGCATCGCAGAAATTTTACATATTTATTAAACATTTCAGTGTGCGCCCTTGAAAAGGAAGGCCAATTTTTATAGAAAAGCTGCAACGGTAGGTAGCGACAGAAATTGAATTACACGTGCGGTCATGAAAGTGCAATTGGATCTTCTGGACCTTTGAGACGGAGCAGCTCTTTGACAGCATGGCGGTTCAATACGATAAATGCCACTAAAATAATTTCGAGAAGAAAAAAGCGGTCCGCACGCAAGCCCCTAGAGCTTCAGAAACCGATCGACGGTGCTATAAGAAATCAGAGTAAGGCCCAGGTAACACTGTTATGGTAGGGCTTTGTTACCGAAAGTATTTTGCTAAGTTCATTCATTCAGAATTATTACATGTATTAATGTGTTATGTAGGTATCACGCCGAAAAGGATTACACCCGACCACTATGAGGAAACTCCCGAAGCGTTTGTACACAACAGAAATGTGGATTGTAATATATTCAATTTTCTCACAGAAATTCATATCACACTTACTGTGACATGCCCTGTGATGCGTTACTTAGTATTCTTATCAACCAATTAGAATACGAGTCCATGTTGGGTAGAAATAAAATCCGGAATAGTTTGGTACATTAATAAAATAAACAAATTACGCAAAAAAGTGAACTAGGCACAAGTTCTAGCTATGCGCGGGATTTTTATATACAAGTCAGCGTTCGAACAGGTGCTTCTCGGAAGGAAAAAGAGACGAACCTGCCGAAGAAGCTGCCGCAGAAACTGGCGTGATAAACGGGAGGAATATTTTCGACGTTTCCCCGCACCATCCCGCCAGAAAGCCATGTTGGCAATCAGTGCGAAATAACACAAACAGGAGGGAAGAACGTGTACAGAATAATTAGGACACCTGTGATGAAGGATACACGTGAAGGATAAACACGTGTGTTTTAAACGGAACCTGTCAAAATCACTGGCAATGCACGTTTGAAGTGTAGAAAACGAAATTGATACTGCAATTACAAGTGTGTAAATTAAGTGGAGAGGGGCACATTTGACAAACATTCGTACGCATAGAAACATATTGCAGCGCAAAGGTAAACCGAGACTGAGATGCACAAGGTACTAACGCTTTTTGCCGTGTGCCTTCAAATTATTCCTTAGCCTTCGCACCGTAGGGTGCTTAAAAGACCAGTACCAGTAACATCGAACAACATAGACGTCTCCAGCCAATCCCCTCACCTTCATTCAGGAATGAATCTCATTTGGACAGCACAAAACAGCCACCGAGTGTTTCGAATATTGATCGATAATAATAGCAGCCCGACATGAATGAAGTGAGCAAAATGGGCTCTAATCACCCTAATGGTGATGATGACCGTTCAGGTGAAACGTATTGGGAAATCATCGTCGTTTAATGATGCCTTATCTTGTAAAATTCCCGTTCGCTGGAATCCTCCTTGATTACAGTGACGTTGAAATGTACTAGCACAAAATGCTTAAGAAAACGCAGGAATAAGCACAGAGTAATCCGCTCTTCTTTGGGCTGGGGACTGAAGGTTTAAATGAATAACCGACAAGCGCGACGTCCGACACCGAACGCAGCAAAATTCTTTCTAGCTCATTAGATGGAGTTGGCATACAAAGAAAGTAGAGCCTGGACTGCCGAGTGAGGATGTGATTACCCTTGCGTACATTTTCTATTCTTGAAACTTTGCCTTCCCGAACAACAAATCAAACACGGAAGAAAAGTTTTCCACCTCTCGGCACCTGTTATGTCATTTTACTATTTCTGTTCTTTCGTTTTGTGCGCTACTATTTCACAAACGGAGAACTTAAGGTTTGTGCACTCATTGGAGGATTTCTTTTCAAGTTTCGCACTACCTGAAGCTGTGCCATTTCAACGACGGAGGCTAATATTTTTATTTCAGTTATCCGTAAATTTAAGTATTTAAATTTAAATTCACTCTTGGTTGAATAATGCTATGATAAACCGCTTTTCTTGGGGCAGTTGCTAAATGCTATCAACGGAAATTTAATAACACCACTTTACCCATTGGCCATTCCTTCCTTTAATATTGGTCTTGTTCACCGTTCATAGACGTGTACTATTTAAACTACACATTACAAGCCACTCCATTTAAAAAAGCTGTATAAACGACCGTAAAAAGGAATTCTTTCGGCGACGGAAAAGAAAAAGGGAGACTGCGTGATGAACGTAGGAGAGGTTTATAAATGCGGCTACCGGGAGGAAAGGGGAGAAAAGATCGTTTCGCACACAGGTTGTAGGTTGAACGCCGAGAGTTAGTTGTGATTACTGGATTAAACATTTTGTATTTGGATCACGCAAATCAAACCGCCTTCATAGCGTACCCTGTTTTGTATGCCGATAAAATGTTGGACATAAATACACGAGACAATACAGGTATTTTGAACCTGGACTTAGCCTGAAGTTTCAAAAGAGCTCAGCTCCAGTGTTCTTGTCGGCACTAAAAGACTCGTGACACAATAAAGATCAAGTTTCTGAAACCGAATTCCGTGAAATGCTCCAGAATAAACTGTCGCTCTATCCCACGGTGTAAACCACATCCGTTGAAATCTCTTCAATGCTAAGTTGATATCACGTTGAATGGTGCTGAACGAGGACAAAAACTAAGTGCCTCGTCAGCACTTAACTTATACGTTATAAAACAGACAAATGCAGTGTCATCGGCACACGTCATGCCTTACGTCCGCTAAAACTATGGAATTACATAGGACCTACATTCTTATTAGGTAATCAAATGAGTATAGAGCCATGGCTCAATTCAAATGGGGCTACTCTGAAGCAACGCTTCACGTATGTTTTCAATGTTGCACTGGGGGAAGAATGGTAAACCTTGGAAATAGCGACACGAAGCATAAATCTTGTGCAAAGTCTATACTGTATTTACTCGGTTGTAAGCATGCACCTTTTCCCCCAATCACGATACCCAAAGTGAGGGGAGTGCTTAGATTCGACAACCCTAAATTACATGATTGAAACAGCGCAAGGGATAGGACGAGAAAAGCTGACAAGGACGGGCGGTGTCCTCGTCAGCTTTTCTCGTCCTGCCCCTTGCGCTGTTTCAATCATGGATCCTTACCGACTCGCCCAGCTTCGCCCCTAAATTCCTCTCTTCGGAACTTCATTTCGCCGCCGTATCGCGACGAGACAGGCGAAAGGAATAATCTTTTATCTGGCAAGCATTCAAAAGAAAACAGACATAGAACCTTGTGAACCTGTCTGATAACTCTGATACTCAGTCACCCTTACTACCATTCGAGTCCATTGTGCCGCTTGGGGCGCCGCTCTTAGTATCTCCCAGGACGTCATGTTATGTTCCGTTGAAGTGGCTTGTTATCGAAAACTTCATTCAGTTCAGTTTATTGTTCTCGATAACAAGTACAGTGCATCGGGATTGATATCACAGAAAGAGGTCCCGAAGTGCGGCAGAGGTGGTGACCTCTTGTAAATGAACAGTATTACAATATAAAGTTCAAGCAATCACAACAGAAGGAACCTAAAAAAGAATTTATGCGAAGATTATTGCAACATTACGCAACACTGAGACAGATTCACTTTGTTCACAAAGCAAGCACACGTCTCAGTTATACAAACAGTGCAAAGGCAAAAGAGGCAAAAAAATAGTGAGAATTAGAAAAGAAAAAAAGTGAGCAAAAACAAAAGATCAAAGTTGTGCTAACTAATCAAGTGGAAAGCGGGTGTCTTCGAGGATAAATTGAAGAATTGGTGGTTTGTAAGATGAGCTACTTAATTGAATTTTAGCATTATTAGGCAAGTTATTCCATAATTTAATGGGGGCAAATTCAACTTTCTGTTTACCATAATTTGTCCTACTTTTGGGAGTAAAAAGGTAAGTTGTGATGCCAATTGCTTTATGTTATGGTTAGTGAGGTCAGTTCTACCGATTGTAAAAAGCACACTCTTATCAGTAACAAGTCTATGGGCGGTCATTCCAAGATTATATAAAATAAGTTTATCCAACGGGAGGAGATCTAGGTGTCGACATAAAGAAGTGACATGGGAGTTGAAAGAGCTAAACGTCATGATTGGAATGGCTGGGTTTTGAATGCGCTTCAAAGGAATTAAATGAATATCGTAAGTTAAACCCCAGGATGAAATGCAATAGTGGATATGGCTGTAAATAAAAGCATAATAAAGCGTTAGAAGCGTAGGCACTTGCCCTAATTTCTTGCCCTAATTAATACTGTTATCTCATAAGCCATCTTCTTTTTTAGATGGTTTATGTGGTTAATAAATTTTAAGGAGCTGTCAAGTTGAACCCCCAAATATGAGCATTGATCGGGCGGTGGAAAAGCATCCGAGGTAATGTAAACAGGAGCAATAGAAGTTAGAGTCTCCAAACGACATGAAAATACCACAAATTTAGTTTTGGAAGAATTGATTAATAAACCATTGCTATGAGACCATAAGCAAAGTTTACTGATATCGATGTTGAGGTTTGTAGTAAGAACGTCAATGGACGAGTGTGACGAGGGGTGTCATCAGCATAAAGTAGCCAATTGGACAATTTGAGGAAGGTAGGAAGGTCATTGATGTGTAATAAAAATAAAACAGGGCCGAGAATGGAACCTTTCTGAACGCCTAATTTGGTGGTTTTTGTGAGAGAGTGTACAAGAAATATTAATAATTTGTTCAGGAATAAATAAGAAACTTCGTAATAGTTGCAGCGGTGGTCCGTTATTACCGTACAAGGAGAGTTTAGAAAACAAGATGTCATCATAATGGTGTCAAATGCTTTGCAAAAATCGATACAAATACCCCCCACAAACTTGCCCTGGTCAATGTCGAGTTTAATAGAGTCTGTCAGAGCTATCAGTGCAAGGTTGGTGGATAAACCAGGCCTAAATCCGAATTGCCTACGTGTTAGAAAATAATTTTTTTAGATATGATGAGAAGCTCTTTTCTACGACTTTTTTCACGGACTTTGCTGAAAAATGGTATAATGGAAATTGGGCGGCAGTTATATAATAATGCCTTATGGCCTTTTTTGAAAACAGGAATTATCAAGCTTTTTTTTAGTTTACATGTTAACTGCATGAGGGAAGATATCACTTATGCCATCTACTTTCTTTCTATTGCAAGTTTCGTCAATTTTATTATGTCCGGGGCTGGTATTTTTAAGATCAATGATTGTTTCACGGACTTCTATAGGCGCTGCTGGGTACAAGAAGAAAGAATGCGAATCGCGTGCAATGTTATTGACTATTTGCTTTGATGTTTATAAGGAAGAAGTTTCAGAAAAGAAAGTGCTGAACGCATTTGCGATGTCAGAAGGATTAGAACACGGGCTAGAACCAAGGCGTATTACGCTGACCTCGGTTTTGCACTGGCTGTTAAGGAAAGAATTTAGTATGCGCCACTGCTTATCGGTGTTACCAATGTGCAAAATTTTGTTTTTGTAGAAGTTTCTCTTGGCCTTTTTTAGCAAGTTTGTTAGATGGTTGAATACTTTTTGTAGCGGGCTTTCAACTGAAGGCTGTATGTCTGCCTTGTTGTTTTGCGATATATATTGTCCTTTTTTGTTAAACTTGCTAACAATCCTTTAGTTAGCCAAGGGTTCACAGGAGAAAAGTTACTTTTTCTTTGCAACGTACATGTGGTGCAAGATTCTATGAGCTATAATATTAGGAAATTCACTGTAAGCTACTTGAGCATTCCTTGAGCCAATAACTGGAGACCAATCTGCGTTGTTAATGAGGTAAGTGAATTGCTGCCTGTTGAAAACGAATTTGAGGAATTGGGTGTTTTGGGCACATTTTGTACACTAAAAAAAGAGCTACCGGGCAATTATCCATACTGGTATTACGAACAACGAAACCTTCTGGTGGAGTAAAAACGTTGCTAAGGGCATGATCAATTGCCGAGCCATTGTCGTTGCCCACACAACGCGTAGGTAAATGAATGAGTGATTCAAACCCATGGCCCTGAAAACAACTGATATATTCCGAAAATTTTGACAACTCAAAATCCAGAAGGCTAATGTTATTATCTCCTAGAATAACAATGATTATGTGTTCACGGGTGATCAATTGCAGTAAACCATCTAGAGCGGCGCAGAAGTTGGATACAGAGGAACTAGGCTGATCAACTTCCACATATATTAATGAAAGGTGTAATCCGAAAGAAATTTTTTTGTGTCCATTTTGGCACGTCAATTTTGAAATACATATGGTTGAGTCAGCAAGCCAAGTTTCAGAAATACATATGAAAGTTGTTTTCTCAGAAAAATGTATGACAGGAAATGATACAGTATATAGCACGGCCGACTGGTCCAAGCTCTTCACTATGTGCCCCAACAAACTTCGTGCCAGTTGTATAGTTGCAACTATCGAGAGGCCGCAAATGACATATTTTTGTCACGCATGCACAAACTGGTCGCATTTAAGTGGAACCACGACGGGAGCAATTTCGCAATCTTCGTCGGACAAACGGATTGCGTGGCAAACATTTGCGTCCAGAACCTGAGAGGTCCATGCCTGTAGGTGCTTATGCATGCATGTGCGAAACTGCTGGTGTGAAACAGTGAACACAGAAAGCTTGGAGGAACCTTGCATCAAGAATTGGCTCCGGCACAGTAGGGTACAGCGTACAACGTCCTTTGTTATTTTTCTTTACGTTCTTTTATAACTGCTTCCACTATTACAGCGCTGCCCAATTTGATTATTTGATTGTATTATTTGATCGCGAACCTACTGTACCTCTGACGCTTCCCGGTTCGGTAGCATTGGCTACATAGCATGCCCGAGACGCAATAGCGTACGCTGACGGCGCCGCCAAGATCGTCGCGTTTCAGATATCCAAAAAGGACTGCTACGAGAAGCAACACCGTCCTCCATGATTATTACATGGCTTTTATTTCTTCTGTGTACTCGTTCTTCGCTTGTTTGTTTGTAATAGGAACTTTACTCTTCGTTCAAAATTCCTCATTGTATCAAGTGCATTATTACACGGGTCACCTACAAAACTGCCGATGGCTCCCTCCATTGACAACATCAGCGATCCCAACACCTCAATCCTTTCAGGTCAAACTCCTCAAGCCGTATCCCTCATTAGCCCCACCTGCTCCCTAATGACCTCTCTAACTATTCCAAGGGAGGGTGAGTATACCGATCGCTTACACCAAACGTATATGACAGGGAAACATAAAAAACGTTGGTGCATCTGCTCTACGGCGGTCACTCTCCTTGTGTACGTGCCACCTTGTGGGTAATGACAGGATGGAACAGTTCTCTCGGTAGCGGCTTGGCCCGTGCTCGGTCTGATCTTCGGCCTCCCAGCCGCTGTCACTCTGGCAGTTATTACAGCAAAGTTGTGTACCTATACCAACCAAACGTTTCATCGTCGTGAGCAAGAAAACCAAGGCACCAAGGCCTAAGACACCGAGCGCATGCGTCGCACTATTCAGGCATACAGCATATAGCTCAGAATGCGTTAAAGGAAGCCACAAAACAAGCATAGAAACCACATTATCGATGATAAGGCGCCTCTGAACGGCGGGACCCATCCCTCATCATGTTTTCTTGGTAAAGATGATGTTTGCAGATTATCGTGGAAGGCTAGGCAGAACTAGTGTCGCTAAATAGAGCAGTTCTTGCACAAGTCGCGGCGAGAATGCGCCAGCCTAGGCAGGACCGAGCACTTATCGAATATTTAAACACACTTCTGTGACGGAAAGGCTGCTACACGCATTATCCTTGATTCGCATTCGGAGCGATGTCAGTCGCGCGCAGCCGGAGACGAGGGGGGACAAGCTAAGCCTATGAGAGTTGACCGAAGAAAACACATTACCAAGAAAATGGCGGCGCCCTGAAAAGACTGCGTTCACAATAAAACAAGCTAGACGGTTCATGGAGTGTAATGTCAGTGCCGTGTTTAGGATTCCGGTAGGTTGTGGAAACTGAAACGACTTTCAGACCGGACGCTGCTCTACTGAGCCATAAAGCAACGCGCTGCCGGTAATTTTTTGCCTGTTTGCAGATCATTGTCGGTTGTACTCGTTTACGCCTGATTGCCAAAGAACACGCAGTGTGCGCAGCCTTGGAATACAAAAAAAAATCTTCTAGGACCTTTCTACTACCAATAAAAATTACGAATGCGGGAACACACCTTGTCTCGCCTTGCAAACGAAGAAAAAAGTCTTTCTGCAGCAACCACCACATTTCAAGGGAAAGCGTCGCCGTCGGACTATTCCCTGACGTGCTGCGCATTCGCATCAATGTTGCTCTTTTGGCCAATAAAGCGCGAGCTACTCTCAAGCACCCGTCTCGTCGCGCTTTTACTGCGAAGCAGTATACCTCTACCCGCCAAGGGTTCTGTCGCGACCGTCGGCGTCAACAGAAAACTCCCGCGAAAAAATAAAATAAATTGGTGGAACCGCCAGGAATGGCGCTTGGACCCGAATAGAGTAACAGAGCGACAGCCCTTCTCTTACCGACTAAGCTACGCCCACAGGAGAAGGGGAGATAGGCGGCGCACTCAACGAGCCCACAACGAACGTGTCTACCACCTTGGCTCACTCAAAGCCCTTGTGGGAAGTGAAAACAACAAAATGTATGATAACGGTGTTCACGTGGTTTGGATTAGTGTTGAACCCAACAGAATTGGGAGAGAAGGGGGGCAGGAAAGATTCTCTTCAGCGGCGGCGCATTAAACTAGAGCGAGGGGAAGGGAGTGAGAGAGATGAACGCCATAGCACTGTATGCCGCGCTCCTTCTCAGCCTTTGCCAGACGCTCCTCTCCGCTTTCTTCCGACGCTGCTGCGTTCGGCCGTACCTGGTTTTGCTCTTTCTGGAGCCACGTGTGTAAATTCATGTCACGTCGCATGGGTAATCGTTGTGGGCGTCGTTTAAAGCTTCGCAGTATAACAGCCTGGATAGGAGCCTTTTTTTATAAATATGTCGAACTTGTTTCCCACACTAGCTCGAAATTTTGCGTTGGCAATGTCCTTATGATGTAGCGGCAAAAATTGCAAGTGGGCTTTTTACAATGGTTAGAAATCAAAGAATGTATTTTCCGAAATAACTGGTCGCCGTCCCGCCCGGTGAAAGTGGATGTTTAGCAAAGCTATTGTAAACCACTACAAATGGTGATGGACGAGAGTATGAAATGCTTCTCATCGTCTCGGTGGATTTGTCGGTTGCGTTCTGTTAGTGGCAATAGTTGAGGGTACAGGTTATCGGCACTCTTTCTCCTATTGTTCCGTGGCACTGCCTTGATGATTGGTCAATTCTCAATACGTGACATTTGTTTACATTGCCCCTGTCCATGGGCCCCAGGCAGCTTGATGTTCACGTGTATTTTAGAGCAGAGCTCACGCATTTCAGAATCGCCCTCTCTATCTCTCTCTTCCTCTCCTCTCTGTGTATATATATATATATGTATATATATATATATATATATATATATATATATATTATATATATATATATATATATATATATATATATATATATATATATCTATATATATATATATATATGTGTGTGTGTGTGTGTGTGTGTGTGTGTGTGCGCGTGTGTGTGTAAAAGATATGAACAAATTTGCGGTTAACTTGTGTATTATAAGTTAGTCCAACAGTTTCGGAAGTCGAAGTTCCTATTTCTCTCTTCGTCTCCTCTTCAAGTCCCTCCTTGAGTCGAGAAAAGCCATCGCACATTCCCGGTCCACCATGCGCAAGCCACTGTAGCCACGAATGGAATGTCATGGGCCGCAGGCATTGTGGAGTTGATAAGGCTTGGTTGCCACGCACCAATCTTGCAGAGAAGCCCCATCGTGCTAATACTACAAGTGCCGTAGCCAGAGCCCCCCTTTTCGATTCACAAAAAGCTATCGCAAATACGAGATCTTTTCGATGAAAGCCAGACCAGCCAGAAATGAATGACCACTCTTGAACAGCAATATCTTTCAATTTGTCGCAAAGCAGCCGATTACCGCAAGTTAAAAAGAAATTGATTGTGTTGCCCTGAAAGAAAGGAACCCAAACCGCAAGTGAGCCGATATCTGGTGAGCGTAGACATCGGCGTTTTTTGCGCGTCAGCTATAGCGTCGCCATGCATTTTAACGTTGCCACGTGCGTCGACGCGGGACGACGTCGATCCGTGAAAACGCGGATAGTCCGCTGCATGTGGTTGGTCTTTAACTGGATAACTTGGGGGATGACTGTGAGACCCGGTCTCGTAAATATCTCTTCGTCCAAACAGCGCTAAGAAAAGCTGGTGGTCCAGTAGTTGTTGGTGGGAATCTAATTATTGTCGTGAGCGGGCATTTTGTGTTTAATGCCCCCTTACGTGGCCTTCAAACGTTTGTTTCCCCTTTGCCTAACTGTGATGTGCCGAGAATAGCACGCTCCAACCGGCAGAGGGCGGCGGCTCTAGCGCGGCACAGCCAGTGGTATCGTGCGCGTCCGCTGCTAAAAAAGCGGGGGACGTAGCTCAGAGTGGAGTCAATAAACCGTTATAGCAGATTCGGGAACCGGTGCAAACGGGAGCTCCTCGGCCTGTATATCTAGGTTGTCCTCCTCGGATCTGATGTGCTCGTGGCAACCACAGCACTTTGCCGTGGGAGGAATGAGTGAAAGCTCCACGTCTTATAGCTGGCAGATTTTGGTGAACGGTAACTTGGCTAATAAAATGGCTAATACATAAAGGGACACTGTAACGCTTCCGATAAACGACTTCACTATTTCCTTCGCTTCGGGAGACATATTGGAAGCTACAGTTGGCGCCAGCACACAGCAGCACTGCGTGATTTGCTCATCGCAGCGGACTCGCTTTCGTTTCGCCTTTGCCTTGTTGTGGCTTTCTTAATATTAAATGCGTTTATTGCTGCAACTGGGAGAACACCGCCCAAAAACAAAAACGCCGCAGTAATTACGTGATTCGAACGCTCGAAAAACGCGAAGACAAATAAAGAGAGAAAAATGTCAGGCTCTCCCCTCGGTGGATGATGGGGAGGGAGCGGAATACAAGGACTGAAAATGTCATCCAAGTTGCGCCCCAAGGGATATCTGATTTGCGCCATTACCGTCATTCGATTTGAGTCATGAGTTGCACCTTGATTTTTCCCTATATAAAACAGCATCTCATGGTGAAAATCAAATTTGGCTTCATTTTTGGTTGCCGCCGCGGTGGCAACCGCCGCGGTGGCTGAGCAGCCACGCTAGCTCAGCGGCTAAGGCGTTGCGCTGCTGAGCACGAGGTCGCGGGTTCGATTCCCGGCCGCGGCGGCCACTTTTCTGATGGAGGCTAAAAGCAAAAACGCCCGTGTGTACGAGATTTCGGCGCACGTTAAACATCCCCAGGTGGTCAAAATTAATCCGGAGCCCTCCACTACGGCGCGCCTCATCGCCTGTGTTGCGTCGGCGGTTAAACCCTACAATCAATCAATCAATCAATCAATCAATACAATCAATCAATCAATCAATCAATCAATCAATCAATCAATCAATCCATTTTTGGTTGAGGGTGGTATGCGCACCGACGGACGCGGACGGACATTGGGAGGTCCTAAGGTACCCCGCCCCGTTACAGGCGAGGGAGTAAGCCGTTTTACTCTCTGGTATTAACCCCCAGATGTAGCCCAATGGGTAAGACGACTGACACTAACACTGTCTGCTCTACCAGACACAGGCTGGAATCCTGCTGGTGCCTCTGTGAATTTTTAGGATTGTAGAAGCTGTGCGCACGGACGTGGACTGACATTGTGCGGTCCTCAGGTACTCCGCACCTAAATTTTTTACAGCATGTTAGCAAGTGATCTGGGACATACAGCAGCAAATTTTGGCTGAGGTACTTTGTGACCTCCTATTCCAAGTTCTGATTCTGTTAGCGTTGTTAACAACGTTCTGAAAGCATTTCTGATATATAAAGAAGTTTAAGAAAACGTTGCTTAGTTCCTTTAACATTTTCAAATTATTTCTGCGGAAGATGTGCAGCCTCCCAAAGTTTTAATAATATAGCGGTAGCGACGACCAATCGGCATGTCCGCGCCTCATCACGGTGTTCACCGGCAAAATAGGCAAGGGTACACGCACGCGCATAGAACTATCTGTAGTGGGAACGTCGTCTGCCCCATTGTTCTTCTCAGGGCAACACACCCCCCGTTTTCTTACAAAGCCGTATCGCTACCGCCAAAGGTAGGTAAACAGCGTTGGACACAAAGTCATTCAGATGCAGTGGCAGGGGTGTACCACTCTCAAAAAACAGCTTAGCAGACGACACTCATACAGCAGATAGCCCTTTGCACATGCGTGTACTCTCGCCTATTTCGCTGCTGAACACCGTGATGAGGCGCTGACATGCCGGTCGGTCGTCGCTCCCTCTATAACATTAAAAATTTGGGAGCCTGTTTTCTGGACAACGATTGCACACAGGAAATCGCAGCCTTCGGAACCGCCTGTAGGACCCCTTTAAAATTGAGTCAGTCTCATCTTATGATAAAGGGTAGTACATGCTGCCACGGCGCAGAGGCGACGTTGAGAAATAGGACCGCCATAATTTTTTCTTTTTAGCGCAGCAATAAATTCTTCGAGATCCGTTGGAGGGAGCATAGAAAAAATCTGCATGGCCAAAAATAATACACCAATAAGCACCTCATTTCCGCAAGTTCTTCAGTGGTTGTGAACCCTTTAAGGCGGGTGCCTACGAAGACCTCTCCCTTTCCGATGAAACAATTTAAAATCACACCGCACCAGCGGACCAATTGATTTAACTGTACAATAAATAAACATGCAACGCAACTGCTTGCTCAGAAACAGAATGCATCCTGCCTACCAACTTCCAGTATGGCTCACACATACCAGATATTTCTAAGATACGTTTCGAAGGATTGCTAAGTCGCTTCAGAGACACAATTTGACTCTCTTCGATAACCAGAATGATTCAAATTTGCTGAGCCAGAACAAGCAGCAATAAATGTTCTTGTGGCGCTGCACAGCCCAGATAAGTTAATATGAAAAATGCATGCCGTTTACAACCTCAATAAATATCTCACAGATGTGTCCGCTGGCGGTGCCAGACAAAGTGGTGCGGCAAGTACGTTATGGCAGGTGGCAAAACACGCCTTTACAACATACGGTTTATGCAAGCCGGGGCACACGAGCCCAACACGAAACTGACGAAAACATCAGACGACTGCCGAGTTTTTATACGGCATTTTCCCACTACGCCATATTCAGCACGAAAATGCCGGCCGATCGTAAGGTGGCACAGTCTCGGGGTGCACCAAACCATGTGCTCTTTACACTGAAATGAGGAAGCTTCTCCAATAAAAGATGGATCTCCTTTTTCATATCGAAGCAATTGTGGCATGAAATCACACCAAATCGCAATGGTATTCAATAGCATGGAAGCATATATCCCAAGTAAAAAACACTTGCCAGTATACGACGGTAGTTTTATATGGGACATGCCAATGCGAAACAAGTTTTATTAGCGTCAGTATAAGCAAAATAGGTTTAACCGGGTGCGGTACGATTTCAGAAAAAAGTCATCATCATCAGCCAGTCTACGGCCACTGCAGTGCAAGGGCCTCTCCCATAGACCTCCTATTATTCCGGTCTTGTGCTAACAGCGACCAATCTATCCACGCAAACTTCTTAATCTCATCTTCCAATCTAACCTTCTGCCGCCCATTTCCACGCTTGACTTCTGTAGAGATCCACTTTGTTACCTTTAATGACCAAAGGTTATCTCGCATTCGTATTACAGGCCCTGCGCACGTACATTTCTTCATCTTACATTCTACTAATACGTCCTCAACAAGCATTTGATCTTTGACATCCTCCGCTCTCTTCCGGTCCCATGAATGTTACACCTATCATTTTACGTTTCATTGCTCACTGAGTCGTCCTCAATTTAAGTTGAATTCTTTTAGTGCGCCTCCAAGTTTCTGCCCCATAGGTGAGTACCGTTAAGATGCAGCTGTCATATACGTTCTTCTCAGGGACAATTGTAGGCGGCAATTCATCTTCTGAGAATGAATCCTGAATGCGCCAGCCACATTCTTATCCTTCTAATTATCTCTGCCTAATAGTAAGGGTCCGGGGTCACCCCTTCACCTAAGTACATATAGTCGCTTACCACTTCCATTGTCTCGCCACTTAACTCAGAGCGCTGGGCTTTCCCGAGGCTATTGAGCATTACTTTAGTTTTCTGCGTATTGATTTTCAGGCCAACGATTCTACTTTACTTGTCCAGTACGGTAATCATGCTTTGGAATTAGTCCCCTAAATTACTTAGAAAGCGAACGTCATCAGCATATCTGAGGATATTGAGGTATTCTCCATTAAAGGGACACTGAAGTGATTTGCCAACATTGCGCGATTACGAGTGAAAATTGTTTTCCGGACTCTCTAGTCCCTGTTTCGACCCCTGTGAGCGCGTTTACGCGAATTCATTTTGTAGAAAAATCAATTCGGAAATGCTGTCCCCCTCTCTAAAACCCGCCCATTTTCTGTGGCGTTTTTGTGTGACGTCTGGAGGAGATGAACAGGCAATTGGCTGCGCTACTGCACGGGAGAGTCAATCGGCCCAGTGTTTCGTCTGCCGGTCGCGGACGGGTCGTCGCAATTCGTTCGCTCACTTGAAACGAAGTTAGGACACGTTTATTAATGGAAGAATTTGCCTTTCTTTACTTCGTTAGTTCGTACACTGTATCTGGCTCCAATTCAAGGTCGCTTCATACAAGCGCTGTACATGCCCACCTGCGATGCTTCGCTAACTGGTACGCCAGTAGGAAAATATAAGGCCTCTTGAAGGCGGGAGAAGAGTCAGCGAAGTCAATATAGGTACTAAGGAAATAAAATCCACTGATGCTTTTACAGTACAGGCTAAAACTAGGGTGCGGGAAGCACTTTGTTGCGCTGGGCGAACAAGCACAGCGGTCAGCAGAACGACTCCGCATCTGCGAACGCTTTTCCGTCTAAGAAATGCAATTGCTAGACGTGAGATATTGTGGAAACTGGGGGGACGCTTACTGCACGAGCGCAATACAACAAATAGTCACCTAAGCTGCTTGCAATGCTAGACCTAAATAAAAGAATAAACTGGTTATACATTATATACCTTATATTTCCAAGGTCGGCAGCACTCGCCCGTGGCCAAGTGAAATTTCCGAGACAAATTCTTGAACTTAATGCCCAGAATAGAAGACGACATGAAGGCTATTCTTGAGATGCCAATCACCATAAATGAAATTTTGAGTGCCATTGATGATTTAACCCCAGGTAAAACGCTAGGCCGAGATGGCCTAGGCGCGTGTTTTACAAGGCCTTTAAATACACACTTAGCGTAGTGTTATGTGAAGTTTACGCCGAAGCGTACGAAAGCAACAGACTGCCACCATCCTTTACTCTATCTCACACAGTTCTCATTCCAAAGATTGAAGATGCCATTAAACTGAGGAATGTAACAGCGTAGCGTCCAATTAGTCTGTCAAATGTCGACTATAAGATATTAATGAAGGTCTCAGCTGCTCGGTTGCAATTAGTAGTGAAAGAAATAGTCGGACCACACCAAACATGCGGCATTAAGGGTCGTTCTATTACGACCAATACCCACGTAGCCCGTAGCATCCTGGAATGCTCTGACAGCCTTGAGCAAGGAGTAGCAATGGTACAAATAGACTTAAAAAAAGCGTTCGACAAGGTCTCCCACGAACTGCTATTGATGATTCTTGAGCACACAAACATAGGAAAAATGATTACGGATGGTGTACGCATGGCGTACCGGAACTGTAGTACAAGTTTGGTGGTCAACAAGTCGGTAGGCGCTCCAGTTCAGGTCAGCCGTTCTGTGCGCCAGGGGTGGCCACTGTCCTCGCTGCTATTCTGTATGTTTATTGAAACGTTTTGTGTAAGCATCCTTAAAAATAAGAAAATCAGCGGGTTTTCATTACAGTCCTGCGAAGTTCGTGTGCACGCTTATGCAGACGACATTGCTTTGTTTTTTCAAGACACGAGTAGCATCCACGAAAGTATAAGTGTTCTTAAAAGGTTCTGCCTCTACACTGGTAGTTCCGTCAATTGGGATAAGTGTATTGGTTTCTGGCACGGAAGCTGGTTGTGGAAGCCACGTACATTCGCAGGTATTAGCTAGGTAGACACGCCAGTGAAGTACTTAGGTGTCCCCCTAGAAAACTATCGTAACAGTGATCCTTTGTGGCGCAGGCAAGCCACTGAAATCTGTGATAGAGCGGATAAGTGGGGGGGTAAGCAGTTGTCCGTGTTCGCGCGAGCGACTGTGTGTAATCTATTATTTGTGTCAAAACTTTGGTACGTCATGCAGGTTCTGCATTGCTCGCGTGCCAATGTTCAAAGATTGCACAGGGTGTTTTCTGTCTTTACTTGGTGTTCCACTTGGGAGCGCACAAGCCGAACCAACCTGTTTAGACGAGTGCGCTGTGGGGGCCTTTCCCTGGCGCACCTTTTTCTAGGCCAAGTAGTGAACCGCTTTCTTTTTTTACGTGATGTGCAAAACCCTTTTTTGCGCACCGTGTGTCAAGTGCGCCTAGGTGGAGTTTTACCCGAATTTGTTGTTTACTTCTTGTGTTCGTGACGGTGGCATTCATGGCTATCTAGGTGAGGTGGTACTTTCGGCAAGATTTTTATTCTCGCGGTTTTTTTTCGAATATCTGGCTACCGTGCACAGAAAAAAGCTGTATAGAGACCTTCTTGAGACCACTTTGCCGACTCCTTTGTACAGATCGCTATACAGTGCAAGGCCAGGACAAGATGTGTGTCAGCGTATGAAAAAAAAGACTGTCCCGCCTTATGTAAAGTCTTTTTTCTTTAAATTACACGTGGTAGTATTACCTGTTAAAACTCGGATGACTGAAAAAGGTTTGTTTGTTCCCTGGGGGCCTGACTGCTTGGTTTGTAAAAAGCCAGAAACAGTAGAGCACGCATTCATAGATGTTGGGACGGGGTGTTCCTCTGGGACGTTTTGCAGAGAACACTAAAAAAGATTTCCCGTTGGATAGCCATGGAATCAGGTTCTTGGCCGTTGAAAATTACGGCGGCGTCCCGTATGATCTTTTGATGTTGTTGGCCCTGCATATTATATGGAAAGCTCGAATGGCAGTTCGCCATAATGATGTCGGTGTGAAACCGAGCAGAGAGTTATTCTGCCAGAGTGTACGGGAGATCTTAGAAGTGTATAAAGCCCAACCATCTCCACCTGACTGGTTAAATATGTTGGAAAGTGTGGCATGGTTTGGGCCTTTTTAACAAGCGCGCACTAGCAAGTGGCCTGCTGATGTCTTTTCGCGCTTTGTAATCCTTTTTTTGTTCTTATTGTGTATACCGAAGACAGGCGATAAAGAAGAAAAAAAATCGCCCGTGGCCAAGTGGTCTGGAGCGCGTGGTCAAGTGTTTTGCAAGTCACTAGTTCGAATCCCCACGGGTACATTCTGTTTTTATATAAGTTAACATTTTCGTTTTCGCCGATGTTTCCTGTGCTCAGTTCACATTTTTTGGGGCCACAACGTTCATTGCTCCACGAACTAGTTCACAGAACGTGCGCAGGCTGACACTGGCGCGCTAGCGAGTTTTCGTTGCCGTTCTGTTGCCATAAGCACCGACTGCTTGCGGGCAGTGGGCACAGGCCAGAATCAACAGACCCTTGGCCTGGTGCGAACATGTTTTTTTACAATACAGGCTTGAGTGAGGCAAGCTACAAATATGACAGAACAGCGCATGGCGTTGGAGCGTCTGCATGGACGCGGAGGGCGTTCATCCACTGCGTAGGCCTCGGGTAGTGATTGCGACGATTCAAAGCCGCTCTGGTAGTCTTATCTTATGCATTTTACAACCTAAAACATGGCAGAAGCGCGAGGCGAAGATTACTGAGGTATTGAGAATTCCCATCCAACAATACCGTGGGATGTCAAGCACGCTGTTTTAGAGAACCGATCATGGTGCGTCTCCTCCTGTCGTCACAGCCTTTAGTTGGTGCGGCCGCCGCAAACCGCGCATGGTAGTTTTCGTCTTGCGCGCTTTGTGAAATAATTACCGAATTGTCAACCCGATAAACGATACAAAGTGCGCTCATTTGAGCCAGTCTACGCAGTGCAAGCAAAACAGGAGCTTGACAAATTCACTTCAGAGTCCCTTTAACCATTACTCCATCCTGTTTCCAATCGAATGTTCTGAATACTTCGTGTAAACAAGCTGTGAATAACATTGGAGAGATTGTGTCGCCTTGTCTGTCGCTATTTATTATAGCTTTTTTACTGCTCTCCTTATGTAGGGCGATGGTAGCTGTAAAAAAAATATTTATATCCTCCAGTATGTTCCGTGCTGCTCGTCTACACCCAGATTCCGCAATGCCTGCAGAACTTGAAATGCCTGATTTCTCTCGGTTGAAGTCCCACCAGATATCCAGAAAAAAGTAATGGCTACCACAGGGTGAAGACCCCTTATACAAGGTCCGCCTGTTCTCTGAGGCTTTATTCGGACGCTTTGAAAAAAGACCTAGGTTCCTTCTGCTTGTTGCTTAAGTCATTATGAACCGATGTTCCTTAGGAAAAGCAGACTTATGTTCCTCCAAAATGATACTATTTCTGCCAAAAAAAGGCATATTGCGAGGAGAGTGTCGGGGCCAATAGAGAAAAATAAAGACCACTCAAACATGTATACTGCAGAAGAAGTAATGTATAAGGTAACCAAGATACCCGGAAAAGCGAAGGGGTAACGACGGAATAGAGAAAATCATAAGCAGTGAAGGAACAATGGAAAACTACCGACAATGTTCACAAATGCTTCCGAGAACGCATATTGCCCTCCGGCTGCTCGAAATCTGCTCCCTTCTCCAACGTGCGCCTCAAGGTGGAACAGGCTGTTTGACGCTGTGGGCGTCGGGGCCGGGAAAAGATAGTATTTTTTTCCTCGTGCATAGTGCCCACAGGGCGAGCAAGCCCTAGCAAAAGCAGCCTAGGATGTATATAGAGGAAAATAATAAAAAAGGAACAAAGAAAACGGCGATGGGCGCTTTGCACCGGCACCCGGCAACAACGAAAGAGTGCATTTTCGCGTGGCTTTATTTCCGGCATCTCGGGAACTTCTGGTGACTTGTCCAGGGTGGAGTGGAGTGCTGTATTTTACGGCCGCTGTGGTGAACGAGCCTCTTGTTCCTAGGGTAATGCGCATCTTGGATGAGACCTTTCTGCACTGGTTGTACGGCTGCGAGTCTGCCCACTTATACGGCCGATGTTGTCTCACCGCCTTTGTTTGCGACGTGTTAACGTCCGCTCCACGTCAACGCCGTGCGAATAACGGGTGGATTTTCAAGCTTCCCCTTATTCCTGCTTAACAGGTGCAAGTTAGGAGAGAAACGGAAGGGAGAGAATAGAATAGCAGGGCCAAGTTCAGATATTTCGCCCGAGACAAGCCTCTCTTTAGATGCGACAAGAAGCAATTACTATTTCCGCAACGCGTTCCCTGGAATGTAATAAATACCCAAAAAATATTACAGCAAGAAAACGTTCTACCGAGTTGCTCGACTGTAAAAATTGAAAAGGGGCGGCCAGAGTGGTCATTTATAGGTTGACCAGGCGGCTGCGCTAAAGAGTAAATGCTGGGTGTCAGTTAACTATGTGCGGTTTCCTTCTCTGGAGCAATGAAGAGATGGACAAGTCTTACTTGGGTTTATCTCATTTCCTACGTAAATTCTGCCTATGCGGCTTCGCAAAAGCACCATCGGTGGAAGGGTGCATTGGGGTTGTCGCGGGTGGTAACACCCGCAGTGTTGGCGACACAACAGCGCCCTGGGTAGTTCCTGCGCTGTTCGCGGATCTGCAAGACGTTCTATTGCTCTTCGCTCCCTCACACTTCGCGCGCAATCACTCCACACAGGCTGCGCTAAGTCCCGCCCACGCCGCCGAAACGCCTGGCCTTGGCTTTTACTTTGTTCCATCACGTTTGGCGGCGAGTGCCCTCCACACCGACGCTGCAAGAGTGCATGCGCATTACCAACATATTCACTCCGCAGTTAAAGATGGAGACATTTCGTTTTCTTTTTTCTCCTAACTACCTCCAACATGATTTTCTTACTACTTGCGCTGTTTTTCCTTTGGGGGCTCGTCCTGGCTACGGACAGACGCTTCGCCAATTTATATGAAACTTCGCTGTTAAAGACAAATATTTATGGCACGCTCTGTGCTTTACTGTAAGGTGTCGAAAGTCACGACGCATGCATGTCACGTGACAAGCAAAGTTTGTGGCCTATGAACATTGGATGCCTTGCATGAAGACACTTTTGTGAACCTCATCGAAATATTAAAGCATGAAAAATTGCTTGCAATTTTTCACTGATGCCCACTATTCTGCCGTTTGTTTTTAAAGTAATAGTTATAGCCACATTTCGATACCAAGTTTTGAAAAATTCAAATTCAAGTTTTTTTATCACGTTTTGGGAGGTCAAAAATCAGAAGAAGTTGCTTTACTGGGTCCGGTTGATAGGCCTGATCGAAAACCATGTTACACAGCGACTGTATAGTAAGTTATTCCTGTCTAAATGTGTTATGATAGCTTTAAAAATGATTGCCCGTCTAAAATCTTGCCATGTGCTGGTAGCGTGAAAACCGGACGGTAGTTGCTAGGTTTCGACTCTGGAACCAGATTTATGTATCGGAATAACTTTATCAGTCGTCAGGAATTGACAGTGTTGCTCAAAAAAACGATGTCGTGTACAATTTATACAGTCCAGTATTTGCTATCCAAACAGCATTAAGAAAAGTGTTTGATATATTGTCGGGGCCCGGTGACCTTTAAGCTTAGACCAGGAGGCACAAGATACCATGTTCGTCATTACAAGTTCTGGTTATTCTTAGGAGTTGACGGAATACGGTGGGATTGTTGCTTCAGAAGATACACGCCTACTGTGAAGACGGATTGGAAAAATCATATTGAATTCATGCGATGACGTCAGGCTCGTTACGAGTTTGCACATGTAAGTGCAATCCACACAGGGCATCTTTGGATAAGTCCAGCGCCAGAATTTTTGCGGGTTCACAGTTCATGCGTGGCTATGAGGGCAGGAGCCACGTCACGGAAAAGAAGCGAAGCCTTGCAGTGCGAATTTTATCGTTTAAGTGACTGATGCGCAAAGTCGTCGGTCATTCCTGGGCACGCGCCGTCGCTGGTGTTTTCCTTTTCGTCTGTATTATATCGCGTGTGATCCAAGGGTACTGATGAACGCGTTTCTTTTTAATGGACCCTCATATAGCGGATTTTCACATCCAATTTGCCAAATCCATTTGAAATCCAATCCAATCCAATTCGAACCAATACTCCTCGCCCTTGCGCTGAACGGCCCCTCAATGTTCACGTGAAACTCCTCAACCTCGGCTAGTGTACCTTACGCTACAAAAAATACAGGTTTGCATTCTAAAACACAAGGAAGATATTGACGGGGAGATGTTTGAGTGGCGCCCTCTGGCTCTGACGTCGGCTTGGGGACTCGCGCCGCTGTCGTCTACTACACTGCACTTGCGATGTGCGGCAGTGTCTCTGATAGAAATCGCCCGCTTTAGTGCACTACAAACATACTATTGTAATTTAAATATTTTTGCCCGCTTCTTACATATCTGAACAATTTCAAGCTTTACCACCCCACTTCCCCCCCTCCCCCCCCCCTCGGTCCCACCCCCCCAGGTTAGAAACTCACGGGGAGACCGAGAACAACCTTCTTCAGTGTATCGGCCAGAAGACCATGTGCAACTTGCCCTTTCTAGCTTATTTGCGAGGTTCAGTGCTCAGAGCTCATCGATAAGTATACGATTTGCGTAGGCTTCCCTACAGTATTTTTTAGATGCACTTATGAAGACTCAAGAGTGTAATGCGACGCACCAAACAGCGGACCCTAACGAGCATTGTACAGCAGGATATAACTAAAACATGTGGCTGTCATTTCTTTCAGTTGTGGTTGAGTTTATTAACAATGCTGCGTTTTAGCGAGATTTTCTGTGCCCAGAGCATTAAGTTTTCTGCCCGGTCATAAACGTGTTAATAATAGTTTTGGGGATGTTTGGGAGGCTCACAAAATAGTGTGGATATTTTCTTCAGGATGTATGGCATACATTCCGTTTTCACAAATTTGATTTCGTTATGGCTGCGTGCAAGAAGGTGTATTTCTGCAGCGTAAGTTATTTATTCGCAAGCAAATAAAATGAGCTTCGTGCCACGCAACCGCGATGGCGCCCCGCGCAAAACGTTCTTTTCCCGTGTGCTCGAAGGCGGCTTCTCTGCTCCGAATTTCTACCTTAACCATTGTTATCATAAAGAACTGACTGTCGGCCCAAACAATGGTCACATGATTACGTTGTTCAAGGTGTGATTGTGTTCAAGAACGCAATAAATAGAATACGTTTACGTATTACAGGAATCGAAACCCATGAATATTTCCAATCAGCTCTTTCTTTTTTTCCACCCCTTCCAGGCGTAAAGAAGAAATGCTAGTGTACTCGGGTTGGCGTTCTGTGAATCGAAGAAAGTTACAGTTACTCTCTTGTCTTGGACTCAATACCCGGCGCACTAATCAATTCGATTTTACTGCTAAATAAAGTTTTCTCCTCCAGCTCCTCTGCAGTACAGTTTTCCTATAGCGAATATCCGATTATTGGGAATACAGTCGAGTCCAGTTATAACAATACCGGTTTTAACAATATAACGGATATAACAAGTGACAGCCGCGGCAGCGTCAGCTTTTCATTGTATTCTATGGCAAAATAAACCGCTTATAACAATGCTGTCATGATGCAATATCTGTTATAACAATTAAATGTGGGCACTGGAACCCAACCCTGAACGAAACAAAAATTCAAAAACGCTGCGACAATGCCACCCCAACCCCGCCTATTACGCAAAAGGCCATGAGAGCATACGCGCGGCGGCCAGGCGATAGCGCACTTGGCCTCGCACGCGGGGAGTGCGTGCCGAAGAGGCTCGCATGCCACCGCTGCTTTCGCCTGCCGCGGCGACGCGGAGGACGCGGCGGAGGACCGGATGGGCGCCTCTACGGGCTGTGGGGCAGCGCATTCTGAGGGTGCGCCGCCTGTAGAAAAAGCACCGGGGCGCCTAAGCCGCCGCAGCAGCAGCGCTGTGTGCACTGTGCCGACCTCCCCTCATGTTCCCCTTATTAAGTGCTCTTGTTTGTCACGTTTTCTTTGTTATTTTCAGCATAACCCGCTTATAACAACAATCGGTTATAACAATGATATTTTCATGGCACCTCAATATTGTTATAAGTGGACTCGACTGTACATATTTCGGTGGTGAATGTACCGAATTTCTTCCCATGTCTGAACAAACATAGTGTTACTGTATTTTTACCATACACGTGACTGGTGTTGCTGAATAAACCCCCATACTGGTTAGAAGCCTTGTATAAAACCAGTACGCGCCTATACACAGAGCGGGTTATTTGGAACTCAACCAACAGTTTTTGCAGCCCATAGTGCATATCGGCACACTTTCATGCCATGACAACGCAAAGTGATGTAATACAATACCTTGGATCGTTCGGCAAAATTGCAAAGACTATTTTAACTTATACATGATCACCGGGAATCCTTATGCCCCCTGCGAAAGCCGACAGCCCCGAAGTACTGAAATTTGTTTTGGTCTGGTTTTTTCACTGTTGTCACTTATTAGCAGCTGGCTGCTCCCTTTCTTTTATATATTACTGAATGCAGAAGCTGATGCTTACTCCGACTCTTCGCGCTCCGGACAAAGGCCGGCTTCGCCAAAACTAAGGTGACGCCGACAATGTTTCTTACAGAGGGGTGTCAAAAACTATACTTTAAATAACGCCATTGAGGTAGTGTATGCGTTTTTCAGCGTTTAATTGTGATAAAAAGTTGCGCATACGCAACAGCAGGTAGGACGAGCCCGAGTGAAGCAGACGACAAATGTGAGATTCCGTAAGACGACTTCACAGGGGCGCGCATCGCAGCGCCGCCCGTGGTCGCGCTCACCGCCAATAAACAATCACATGGCTGAAGGGCGTGAAACGTACAAGGTAAAACATGCACAGCCTGTTCTGTTATGCGAACATTGTAACTAATGTTAATTTTGAGTTACTCAGAACTCTGACCGGAATATCAAAGAGAAAAAAAAAGCAAAGAGGCGAAAAGAAAAAAAAGGAGAAAACTCATGACACTGAAAAATGGCAGAATCTCCGCTCCGTGGATGATGGCAAGGGTGCGGAGTATGGGGACTCAAAATGACATCCAAGTTGCGCCCCGAGTGACATCCGATTTGCGCCCCGACCGTTATTCGATTTGAGCCGTGAATTGCACATTCATTATTCACTGAATGAAACTGCAACCCACGGCTCAAATAGAATTTCGCTTGATTTTCGCTTCATGGTGGTGTGCACACGGATGGACACGGACGGACATTGAGAGGTCCTAAGGTACTCCGCCCCGTTACAGGCGAGCGAGTATGCCGTATGACTCTCGGGTGCTAACTCACGCTCGTAGCCCAGTGTGTAAGACGACTGACACTAACTCTGTCAGGTATACCAAACCCCGGCTCGAATCCTGCCGAAGCCTGTGTGATGTGATTTTTTTTTTTGTAAATGGTATGCGCACGGACCCGGATGGACATTGTGCTGGTCCTAAGGTATTCCGCACCTAAAAAACTACGCAGTAGGCACCGCAAATCATTACAGACATACATCGCAAGAGGCAGGGGGAAGAAAGCGTGTTTCTGCACAAGTGCATATAACTGAAAGAAAGGCTCAAGCTTTCGAATGAGTTGGATGCGGTATCTGTATTTCTTCACGTGTTAACGGATTAATAACGGGCTGTAGACAATCTTTCACCATCTTTGAACCATAATCTGTTCAGCATGTGTCAACTTTGTACTGTCCTTCGGGATGGACAGTGCAGTATGTCGCATCATTTCTTTTTATTTTAGTTAACTGGGGCAAAGTCTCTGCTCTTTCTTTAAAGCTCTGTTTGTTAGGACCGGCATACCAGGAAAAGTTAGTAAAGATTTAATATTAGCAGTCTTCAACAGCTGAAAGTGCTGGACTCTGTAGGCTGGGTAGGAAACCTTAGTAACTATGCGAGTGTCCCGTTTCTGTAGTCAAAGTGTCTTCTTGTTTTCTGACGTGGTCGTCGCCTACACCAGCGCTGCATAATAATTAGAGGAGGAAAACAATCAGCTGTGCAATGTACGGTTTACGAAAATAGGAAAACAATTGGATTGGGTGCTCGTAAAACCTATCACTTGTGACCGTTTTTCAGACAAGTAATTAACTTGTCGATCTCAAGAGCAAAATTCCGAGAAATAAACATTTAAAAGTGCGCATTGACGATCACAAATGATGGAAGAGAAATAATAGATTGCGCGGTCGGAATAGCATTACCTTTGTTTTATCAACGTTTTATAAGTTTTTTATTCTCTAGGCGTTAGTAGTTTTACCAGTTTTATTTGCCTAGTTCGCTAGATCAACACCCGACTGACTGTAAAAAAAACCCACTCGTACCATCGGTATAAAGAATGTGATCATCAGATGGATCATTGTTTAGAAGTTCGGTAATATAAAAAATAAAACGATTGTTCCAAACATGCTGCCTTGGGGCTGCAGAATGGCTACTGGTTTTATAATAAAGCAATGATTGTTGTGTCTACAAAGTAAGACGGTATTGAAGATAGGAGGTACACACAGATATTACTTTGCCGCAGAAACCACAGTATTCAAGTTTAAGCAGAAGAATTTTGCTATCAATAAGGTCCAAAGCATTAGCAAAAGCTAAAGAAACACCATTCACCACCGTCCGGGTACCAAAATGTTGTTAAATTTCCTCCTTTTCTGCCAATAATGCTGCTTCAATGGATATATCTTGGCAGAAACCAAATTCGTCGCAAGTGAAAGTGCTATATCCGTCTGAAAAACTTAATAGACGTTTTGAAATTGCAGTTAGGAGTATTTTTGAAAAAAGTGGGAGGATAAATTTAGGTGGTAGTTACAAAAGTATTAGTGTCGCATTTTTAAAAAGAAAAACTACGGTAACTTTTGCGCATTGAATATCACGGGGTAGTAATCTCGAAAAACACACGTTAGATGTGTGGGAGAATTGGCGAGATTACGTCGATGATATGTTTAATTGGTTTCATTTTAAAGCCGAGATTGTCGTCAGCTTTCCAATTTTCAACCCATGGGAATATAAAGACAATTTCACCTGGGCACATGCGTTATATAAACACAGTATTTTGCTTTTACCGTTCATGTGAGGAAAATCGTACTGTATTTTTAGACACTGATGCTGTGCACAGCAAATGTTCACTAGCGCATTTGTAGGCAAGTTTTAGTTAACAAACAATTGTGAAAAATGTAATGACAGGATGATGTAAGCGTCCAAGTAAAGACCATTATTTTCCGGCTTCCTTTTGGACATTTTGCTGCAGAATCAAAAATGTTGATGGAACGTTGTCGTTTAGAAGCGTAAGTTCATGTCTAACATGATTTTGAAACTTTCAATTTTTAAATGTATCACCGTCCGTCATACAAGTCCGCGGTGTAGTCGGTTCCTCTCTTTGGGGGTGGTTGCCAGCGCCACTCCGACTACTCGGTGAGACCAAAGCACTCTGACGGGCTAGTCGGTCTTACATGTTGGAAATTAAATTGCGATATATAAACAGGATGTCTTCGTCCGCTCGTCATGTCCTTTTAGCGCAATGTTTTTGCCATCGTAATCGGGGAGAATTGGACCTTCTTTTTTAACCCCCGGGCCGTGACTGGAGCGTCTAGGACAGGTCAAGAGCGGTCGACCAGCATTGACCCTCTCGAGTCACATCCTGGGGGTTGAAAAAGAAGGCCCTTTCAAAAAGAAGGTCCTTTTCTGGCCGAGTATTCGGAGTGGTGCTATCTACCACCCAGAAACGCAGAATACAATTACCTTAACATATATGGATGCGAAAGATGTGGGAGCACAGCCCCACCGGTAGCGGAGTGGTCATCGCATCAGGCGCATATTCCGGAGATGGCGGGTTCAGATCCCATCCTGCTGGCATGATTTTCCACTTCCCTTGTTACTAAAAAGCTGTATTCTTTGCAAGGATAATAAATGTCTACCGCATTTTCCCCATTGATTCCCTTTGCCTTGTCGACTGCCTACCCTTATATCTGTTCGTATCCAATGAGCCCCTCATTTCCCATATATATATATATATATATATATATATATATATATATGTATATATATATTAGAGAATGGTTGACTCAAGATTTCACCAAAATTCATCTCAGTAACCCACATCCAAGAAGCACGAAAGCTTATATAGGTGCGTAAGGTGTGCTACAGTGCACTCTTGTTAAGAACATAAGTTGGCGGGTTGGGGCGAGGGAACAGGGAAAGAGAGGGCACTATACATGTGCGTGGAAAATTTCGCGACGTTGTGCTCCTCACAATCTCTCCGCAGAGCAAAAAAGAGGAAGGAAGAAAAGAAATGAACAAAAAAGCAACGTTTTTCAGTAACAGGAGGTGCGGTCCCGCTAGCCACAAACTCTTTTTGAAAAAGCAAAGGAATGACCAACTTCTTTCCTCTAAAAAAAGGCAGGGTGGGTGGGAAACTGGTGAAAAACTGACACTTCACGTACGAGTTACAGGAACAACGGAATGGTGCAGCGAACCACTGAAATAAACGTATAAACTGCCAATGGAATCCCTCACCCAGCTGGTAATTGGTATTTTGAAAAATGAATGTGTCGCAGGGGCCTCCGTTCTGTGTGTCTCTGTGTGTAGTTCTTGTGAGCCGGCTTTCTTTGCATTTGTTGTGTTGAGACGTTCGCTGCAGCATTAAGGGAAGTGGTGCGGAATGTCAGGCTAATAATAATAATGATCAATCAATCAATCAATCAATCAATCATGTTTATTTACGTGCCTAGGAACAGCCAGAGGCCTGAGTGTTGGCGCACGGATAGTTACATGAAAACAAAATGCAAGAAACATATTGCAAGAAACAAACAAGCTACAACACACACACAAATTGAAGTAGAGAAAATTACAGAAATAAAGCACAGGCGGAGCCTGGGTACAGGTAAAAAAGAAAAAAGAAGATGCCTTTGTGGCTCAGCTTATTGTAATGAATACACAACAAGCATTGAACAAAGTTTGACAGTAAGACGACAAAGACAATGACAAGAGTATAGAGACAAATGATAAGACAAGCATGATAAGTAAACAGTTTAAAAAACAGGCAACTATATTGTTTAAACACAACCGCAGAGAAACCAAATTTCAGCAATAAAAAAAAGAAAAACGAACGACAGAGATATCATAGATGTTTAACATACTGTGTTCAACAGCGCAGTACGGTAAATTGTAAAGGAGCTTTGAAAGATGTCAAGGCGTTCAGAGAAGCGGTTGTAGCAATTCTGTATTCTGCGCACAGGAGAATGATTGGAGTTGCGCGCAGCGGTCAAGAAAGGGCGATGCGACCTGGTGGGCCTCTGTGGAACACTAAACTCTAAACAGTTAAGCAGGTCCGCGCAAGAAAGGTCACCATGAACATTTTTTTGAAGAAATGTAAGGTCTGCAGGCATACGTCTGCAGGTCAACGAAGGGATGGAAGTAACTATGGGTAAGTCAGAATCAGGATGAAAACTGTGATTGTGATGACGGTGCTTAAATATGGATAAAAACTTCTTCTGCACACGTTCTATTAATTCACTACTAGATTTGGAGATGCCGTTCAGGCAACAGAAGCATATTCTAACTGGGGGATACATATTGCATTGTATAGCATTAGAAATGGATCTGGAGAAGAGAATTCCTTTGTAATCCGACACACATTTCCAAGACTTCGGAGCGCTCGGCGGGTGATGAGCCTAATATGAGAAGAAAAAGAGAGGCTACTCTCGAAAAGAACCCCGAGGTCCGTAATCTCCTCAACCCTTTGCAAAGGAGCTCCCTCTATACTGTAGGAAAACAGTTGACGATGGGTTTTCCGGCTGTACGTGACAACGTTTGTTTTTAGCTGGATTTAAAATTAGACAGTTTTTGCTGCACCAGACCGATAATTCCGACACATCCCTCTGCAAGGCACAGCAGTCCTGAAAACTGCTAATGTGCCTAAATAGTTTGACATCATCAGCATAGAGAGGAAATGAAGATTTTGTTAACACTATTGACACATCATTGATAAAGATAGAAAACAATAGTGGACCAAGCACAGAACCCTGAGGTACACCACTGGTTGCAGTGTAAACACTAGACCTTTTGAAGTTTACATCTAAGTAAAAGGACCGGTCATGGAGATAGTTGGACAACAAGGCAACAAGGCTTGCATCAACACCGGACATAGTAAGCTTGTTAATTAATAATTTATGGTTCACTACATCAAACGCCTTACTGAGGTCAAAATAATAACGTCCAACTGGCCGTTTTCACAAACTGCAGCCGAAGCCTGAGTCATGAAGCTTGCAAGATTTGTAACCGTCGATCGACCCGAGAAAAAGCCGTGCTGATTTGGTATCAGAACGTTCTTGACGCAGGCAGCAAGAACGTTGTGCAGAGCTGACTCAAATAGTTTTGAGGCGACACGAAGGAGTGAGATTGGGCGATAGTTGGTAACGGCTGACTTATCACCAGACCTAAATATTGGAAAAATTCGAGCAATCTTCCATGCACGAGGAAATTTGCCGAAAAGTAAACAGTTATTATAAATGGAAGTTAAGACAGGCACAAAAATGTTGCCGTAAGCCTTCATGAGGGCTGCTGGAATTCCGTCTGCACCACAGGAAAATGACGGTTTCATCCGTTTAAGGCTATCATTGACAAGTTTTTCATCGAACATAAGTGTACTAAAATTAGACATATATATTAAACGATAGGCGTTCGTCGTGACCATCTGGCAGTTGAAAGACAGAATGAAAGTACTGAGCAAAGCTCGTGGCGACATCCTCAACTGTTCCCCATCGCAATTAGGCAGGCTAATGTGTTCTTTAGACGCCTTAGAACGGCCGCGTACATACCTCCAGAAGTCAGCCGGTTTCTGAGACGCAGAAGCCTCTAACGACTCTATATAGAGCTGGTGGTCACGCCGGTAGAGGCGTTTACAAAGTGAGCGATACCGACTAAACTCCTTTCCACTTCGCTTTCCACTTGTCAAGCCCAGAACGCTTGGCCTTTTGTGGGCGCTGTCCTTAAGTTTAAGCGAACTTCGAAGTTCTTTGGAGAACCAATAGGGAAATTTGGAATGAACAGGCTTATAACAAGGGATGTACTTTTCCATGCTACTCCTGACAATTTCGGTAAAACGTCGAACCTGTTCGTCAACATCATTGACATCAAAAACACTAGACCATTCAGCAGATGAATAAAAGTGATAGAGCCCAACATAATCTCCACGCTTGAAAGCATATCGCGGGACTGCACAATCGTCAACACCACATAGCAATGCTGGGCAGCGACAGAGACAGAGACAATAAGAGGGGGGTGAAACTTGTCGGGGTGTACAAGAGATATTTTGGAGGCACACACTTGTACGTTTTTCAAGGTCGAGAAGCACACATCTAGGACATTACCACAGAAGTTTTCTATGTGGCAGAACTGCTGCAAGGAGGTGAATGATTGAAAATCTAATAACATGGTGCATTTCTGCGCTGAATAATGGTTTTTATGCTGAAATGAAAGACTGTTCCAGTGAATACCTGGGGTGTTGAAGTCCCCAAGTATAATTAGCTGATGGTTGGAGTGTGAATTGGAAACATTTTCAATAGATGTGAGCTTTAGATATATTCAGCAGGTAAAATATCCGGGGTTATATAGAATGCACCGAATAATATATATATATATATATATATATATATATATATATATATATATATTATATATCTATATATAATATATATATATATATATATTTTATATATATATATATGGAGCAGTAGAACTTTGAAGATGGTAGAGAACACAAGAGAAGAAAATTTCGAACAAGGTAAAAGCACGATTGTGGCCTACGTTTCAGCAAAGAGAACTTGCTTTCCCTGTATATATATATATATATATAGCCACCAGTAAAACTTTGAAGATTGTAGAGAACACAAGAAAAGAACACTTGAAATCGAGGGTAGAAGCATGATTGTTGCCACAATCGGGCAACAATCGTGCTGCTGGCATTTTCGAAGTTTTCTTTTATTTTAAATATATATATATATATATATATATATATATATATATTATTATATATATATATATATATATATATATATATATATATATATATATTATATATATATATAATATATATATATATAAAAAAACTCTACTCTCCGAGCTTCACGAGGAGAAAAATACAATTACAGAACGTCGTGAACACGACATACCACAATTGTGACGTAATTGTACGTACAAATGTTACTGAAGGAACAAATCAATCGCTGCGCATGGGCAGCCTTTATAACTTCCGCCAGTGTTAAGCCTAAGCGCGTACCTTGATACTGTTCGCCAAGCACTCTTTAAAATCGGGTCACTAGGTGTATTCTTGACATCCCTTCTTCGAACAACTCATGACGCGGAGACTTCATGCCATCGTGTGGGATTAAGGGGCAGGCTTTCGTTGCCCTTACTTGACTCCCTTTCTGGTGAAGTTCATGTTATTGTTGATGCGTGCATGTTTTAGAACTTTAATTACCACCGTCCGTGAAGAAAAGGCTGTTTTAAAAGCAAGGGTTTATGAACAAATCCGTTCGTAAGAAGGTAAGGTGTATGAGCTTCGACAGAACAACTTTGTTCAATTGTAAAATTGTTTCCCACCACAGCCTCGGGGCCATCTGTGGCGGGAAAACTTTTGCGGAGAAAACCATTCCTTTCTGGACCATTTTCTCAACACCAGCGCTGATGATAATCCTCTCGTTATTTCCGCAGACGAGGTAGAATTCAAGAGATTTGACACAATATTAAGCCTCGGGTGCTTCAATCGCTAGTTAACACAAATGTGAGAGTTTATAGGGCACCTACAATCAGAAGTCCCACTGCCCATCCTCGTGTTTTTTGGATAGGGCCCTTGTATGGTGCCTTTCAGGATGTACAAAGTCGCCGACGAGAAGGCGCAGTTGAAGTTGCCGCTGGCGTCAGGTGGTCGAGCCCGGTAACAATGCCCGTCGCTTCAGTCTTTGCCGACACCGTGCACAGGCTTGAAACGGGGGCGCTTATCAATTAGTGGCCGGCGTGCACTGAACATGGGTGTCGAAAGAGGGTGAGGAAGAATGCTGGCACGCAAAGAAGCAGCTCGCCACGACAGCTGCCCATGAAGGCTGGAAAGTTGTACCCACGGGAAGCAATTACATTTGCCTGGTTAACGAAAATACGGGGCGACTTCTCACCGGGAGCTCGCTTCCCTGATTCATCCTCGCCTCCTCGTCCCTCAGACACGAAGTTCTCTCCAGGGCGTCATGAAGCGGTCCGCTTTGTCTCGGTGCAACCGGAATGGCCTCCTTCAGGGAGCGTTTTTTAAGCACATGAGGCCGTCTTGGCTGGGAGCAATACTCATAGCTGTGACAACGGACTCGTTAATAGGCAAACAAAATAATGAAATCAATACAACAAATAAAAAGACAGAGGGAACCCATAGATTTAAAAATTAATAGGTACTTGAAAAATTATTATCAGCTTGACGCTATCTGAGCTTCAGGGCCAAGGCGTCCCTCATGCACCACCAAACGATCCCGTCGTATGCTGCGAGAGGCCCATGTTTGTGGGAGAATTTTCTTGTTTCTTTTCTACATGAAGTTGTACACTTTGTAAATTGGCGTTGGCCGTTTTTTAGATCCGCCCCTGGGGAGCCACTCTCTTACCCTTGCGGCTCACCGTTGTCATTTTGTCTCACTACATTGCCATCCTCAGTTCATTTACTTTTCGTCTTGTAAACTGCGCTATCTTCTACTGGCGTACGTTCACTGTTCCAGTGATTTTGTTTCTATCATTGCGCGTTACGCCTATCATCATGCGCTCCACGGCTCATTGTGCTGACCTACGTTTGCTGTTCTGTTGTTTAGTAAGGCGCCAAATTACCCTCCCGTACATTATCACCTGCCGTACGCATTGGTTTTACACTATTGTCTTTAGGGATAGAGGTTTTATATCTTTTTAATATTGGTGAGTGCTTGCCGAGTACATCCCCCTCACGCATATTGTGCGCTGGAGTCTTTCGCTAGGTTGCGATTAGCGCTGGACAGTCTGTCTAAGGTAGTGATATTCCGTTCACATTGGCAAGTTGCTATTGCCTTGTTTACCGAGCAGGATCGAGCGTAGGCGGCCATCGCAGATGTGCTGGGGTTGTGGTGAGTGTGACCGGCGGCGTTCAGACGACTGCAAGTGCTTCAAATCACGTGCAGGTTTTCGAGATTGATCTGGTGGAACTCAAGACGAACGAAGGACGCGCGGGCTCTCCTGGAAATAGCTTTACAGGGCAGCTGAGAATGATAGTCGGCATGCCTATCTTTGGAGCACAAGACCTAGCGGCTGTGGCAGAAGTTTGCAATGATGCCAAGCCGGGCAAAGTGGCAGAAAACAATTTTTTCGACCTGTGTATGCCATTCACCACCGTTTCGACGTAGATTACGTAGAGAAAGACGTTTTCGTGTAGAGTGCGCGTGAAACGTTGTCGGAGGGGAACTGATTGCGGAAACAGGCTGAAGATCCTTGTGTCTGAATTCGTATTGGTCAATGCTCTACGTGAGCGAAATGGTGGGTGGTCATTACAATGGGATGCGTGGGGGACCGCAGCAGCTAGAACTATATTTTCGTTTTACCGGTGCACAGTTTTGGTATACCACTTCTAGATGCAACGGGATCTTGTATCTGCGTGGGCATGGTGATACGCAAATAATTGCTTCCGCAGTTTATGGCAGCTCGGTATATTGCTTGGCTATACGGTGCCTTTGGCGTGCTTGAATTAGCGACATTCCTGGATAAATTTGATTGTGGCACAGCCTTTATTGGCTGTAAAGGAAAATGCCCCACGCACAATGACCTCAAGATGTGGCCATTGGACCCCGTTATATCGCTCTCAGCCCTCGTGGAAAAGTTCAATGCGTCATATATATACACGACGTAAGTTACCTAGACATTTGGGCACGCCATGATGGCTCATTCTCTGTGCCATGAATGACCCAAGGGGCTTGTCGAAACAACCTTTATAGCTTGTCTCTGCCCAATACTACCCAATTACAAACTGGGCATCTTGCTCGTGTGTCTCGGACCAGATCCCTAGCGTGCCCTTCAAGTAAGGTCTCATTCGCAATAATGGCGGTGCCACCCCACTCACTGCGAGCACAGACGAGCTCTAAGGTCTGAGCCAGTCGTTCACAACAATGTCAATTGCGCCGTAGAATGTGTCCTACCTTAAGCACAAGATGTACCCGGAGACATACTCTGATGCCATCTGTCGGGTGATTCGCAAAGACCAGCAAGACTCGAACACATGGTCTGAGATTGCCTCGCATACTCGGAGGAATCAAACACTTGAAGAATGCCACCTGTCTTCGAGGAGGCGGAACCGACTGAAGATCAAAATCTTCAACTCCAAGGATGTCCAGTGACTCATCGTGGCGCTGTACAGGCATGTCCGGCGGTGAAGGGGACCGGGGGGCCCTAAGCCGGGTTGGCTACATCTGCGGTGACGACCCTGGCCAAGCCATGAAGACCTAGCAATAGGATATTATTCGCAGGCCCTCAATGAAGTTTTCCAATCCAATCCAGCGTTAGATGATAAGAAATGCCGAGGGGCGTTGTCGACGTTGGCGGTCAATTTTCAGGCATCGTTGCACATTCGACGGAGCCCTAGTTGTGGATGAAGTGTACTCAAAGGAACAGTACGAGATCAAGTCTTGGCGCCTTTCTTTAGAGCGTTACAGCGTGACGCGGAGACCTTGCGAGATAAGGGAGACGTATTTACAAAGTGTACAAAACCGCTGAGACAACGCGGTAGCGCTGCAGCAGACAGCTCGCCTTGTACAGCTCAGAGTCTGCTCTTTTTAGTCGATTCCTCTAGCGAGCAGTTCAAGTGCTCAACGGTGCCTTGTACTTATTTTATTTAGGGCGAGCTTCAAATCGGCTGACGCAACAATTTAGTGTCATATTTCGTTGACAAATCGTACCATTAGTAGCCATTTTAGCTTGGCTTCTTGTATGTGTAAGAGATAATACGAAATAGTTCATCCACGCGTCTTTCGAAGACGAAAACCAGCTATTTTGGAGCTCTTCCTTACTTGGACGAATCTCAAAAGTTGAAATAAAAATTTGAGGCATTCCACTTTGTGTGGATGGACACCAGCGAAGGGACGATAACGAGCACACAATATTGCAAAATTTTTCTTACATGTTTGAGAAAAGTTTATTTTTTAGCGTTGACCGGTAGTCTTCAAGGACGACGCATACTTACAAGCACAAAAATCTAGTTGGACACCACTGATCCCTAAAATGGGGAATATTGATAATTTCTGTGCAAAAATGCATGCCTCAGTCAATATACGTTTAGTCTACAGGTCTCAGTCTTACTTGCTCTTGACAATGGTGCACATCGTGAACTAATCGACAGAAGATACATATCCAAGCGATGGCATTAATAGTCGTAAGGTACAAAATAATGTTTCGGACTGTGAGCGACTTGGTTTTCACCGCTTGCTAACTGCTAGTATAACGGAGCGCTGTTTCCGAAAACCTAGTGGTATAGAGTGCTTTGCGCTTCGAAGACAATTTCAGAACCGGGATTTTTTGTTAGTAGACAAAGCCTAAGGGAAAAGCAAAAAACGAAGAGAAAACCATCTATGATGAAATATCTTTTGCCGTAAGAATAGTGGAAGGCGTGAGGGCTTGGACAGTCTTTGCTGGTGAAAGAAACTTGGAACGGGTAGTTTTTTAGACATCAGTGGGCTCTGGAAGAGCTTCGTAGAATACGAATTGAGAAGAAAGTCTTCCAAAGCACAGCAAAGCTATT
The DNA here is from genome assembly GCA_013339765.2 of Haemaphysalis longicornis. NCBI lineage: Eukaryota > Metazoa > Arthropoda > Arachnida > Ixodida > Ixodidae > Haemaphysalis > Haemaphysalis longicornis. The sequence continues at coordinate 10,160,669 of CM023448.1, read as the reverse complement.
CTTTGGGGGAAAATGTACGAAATCGAATTCTCATACGGCGTATGCGAGCAACCGTAACTCACTAAAGGCTGATTTATAGCCCGGAAATGTTTAGTGCAGATATGCAGGTTTTACGTACGCAGGTTTTCTGAAAATTCTAGCATCTGTTACAAATATCTGTTCAACAGCCTTACTTTTTACTTTGCGGACCACCATTACTTGTGGGCGCAGTTACAGCCTGGAGAAGTCATAAATACTCTCTCTTGAATTACCGTTCCGTAGACGCAATAACGCCAAACGCCTCAAAAAATGCAGTTTACGAAGTCATTTTATCTATATTACAAAACTTGGCTAGTGTCTTCACGTCTGGCGAAATGAACGCGCTAAAGGACGAAAAACACACGGTGCCCGGGTTTTCCGTTTTCGTGACATCTTCTTTCTCCTGTCAGCCCTTGGTTGTTCGGAACTTTACCACGTGCTGTGTCCCTTCACTAACGCAGTTGTAATGTCTTGTAATCTCTTGTTTACCTGCCAAAGCAAACCTGCTAGCTCGAGAAACGCCACATTCGATACGTAAAGGCCAGCGTCACTGTTTTTTCTTCGTTTTCGGTGTCAACGAAGGTTCCTTGTAAAAACATTGCTTCGGCTGAAACACACTTCAAATGCAACTGCGTATAAGAGTTGCAGGACGAAAGCAACTTAAAACAAGCCTTCCAAACAAGCATTTTAGGAACAGGAATATTTAGGTATTATGATTGTACCTTTTGATTTTCGTGAATGATATTCAGAATACTCCGAATAGCTCGTGTGACGAGTGCACGGAAACATGATTGTGAGGTTTATTCCTCCTTAACGCGAACAGCCAACGTTTCGTAGTAATAGTTGTAAGGATGTAATAACTGCACCAACTCTATGTTGTAAAATATGGGATAAAAAGATTAAATACACAGGATGATACTTTGAAGAATTGGGTAAAGAGGATAAACGCTATAGAAACGCAGATTTTTCTTTCGCATCGCAACAAAAAATTATCTGGACCATTACACGGGTGAATGTGTCTTGCTAATTGAATGACACCCACCTGGGTAAAAGGAACAGGACAAAGCAGCCCAGAAGGAACGTTTGCAAACAGTGGCTTGGTAGTTTAGTTGTTAGCCAAGCCGACGTGTTCGCACACGATAGGAGCCGCCCACTGGCTCCTATATTCAATGCTATATTACCCTGTGCTCCGGAGCCTACCGCAGAATTTCCACCGTCACTGTTCACGTCGGGCCTCACCATATCGTAAGCATGGGTGACCATTAGTATTGGCTATGTCAGCCCTCCTCCATAAAGCTTTTACACTACTGGCGATGTAAAACTACTCCGTGGTAAACAAATGACGACCCTATTGCCTTCCTTCGGTTACTTCCGAAATATTTAAAAATATTTACTCATGTTGGCTGGGACTCCTGCGGCCCAATTATTCTAGTTGGTCGAACGGCATTTTAGCAAAATAAAGAATCCGTGCTTCATAATGTATGCCTCAATTTTTATGGAAAATTTATTTTTTATTGACCACACCATTCAGTGGGTTTTATTTAGCATCATAATCATTACTACCTGACTATTTAGGTTCAGTGCCGGACGAGGTAATCTCTCATTTACAACGACACACACCTGTATATTCTTTCCTTACCAATTTTGCTAGCTTGAGGGGCAAAGCACATGAAGGCCGAGGCTTGTCCGGCGTCCAGCGTCCATGCTCACGGTACAGCACTGTGTAAATCGAAACATCTATGAACAAAAGTTTCACGAAAGGTTAGAGAGACTGAGAGAGAGGGAGAAAGAGAGAGAGAAACGCAGAGCACCATGTAAATTGAAACATGTGTGAATAAAAGGCTCACAAAAGGCAAGAGAAAAAGAGAGAGGGATAGAGAAAGACATTGCTTCCTGGAATGCCGTGCTGCGCATGTGCGATGAGCATTGTATTGGATTAAATTGGATTTGGATTCATGGATTGGATTGGATTAAATTTAATTATACTGTATTGGATTGTTTTGGAAATCGTTTTAGAAGCAGTATGCACTCTCACGGGTGATTCACGATAAGAACGATCCGCAGTGCTTCGCCCACTCGGCATGATTGATGTCTTGGAAATGCGTGGATTTTTTCTCTCTAACGCGTAATGGCCTTCCGCTTCTATTGTGGTTTTTGGGTGTATATTGTGTTACCCTGGTGGTGTGTAGGTTGAGTTCACCTTACTACAAGGCACGCCCAAGTCCATTTCTTTTAGCAGCGAGGCTGTTTAGGACGGTGGTTGGGCCTCGAAACGTGAGCAGAAAACCCCGCCGAGCGATAGCACTTCTGTCGCCACTTGTTGGAGGCTTGATACAACTAGCACAAGCACGACTTTGGAAACTCGTCTTGAGGTGGCACGCTGTATCGCTTTTTGTGACACGTGGTGCAGTTTTGAAAGTGCAAAGAAAACAAACAGAGCCAAATGAAAGAAGTTGAAAGGGAGAGAAGAAATAACGTTATTCAACTTCCCACAGCCCAGTCCACACAAGCCGAACGGTGGCCGCCGAACGAGTGGAAAACTCTTTAGCAAACGCTCGTCACGCTCTCTCTACGCTACTCTTGGAGCTTCACCCCAACGCCGGGGGGCACGGGTGCATTGCACATTCTTTTAAGACAGAGTCTTCATTGCTCTTTTGGGGGCTAAGGACGACATCACGCAGAAAAACGTAACTGAGTCTCGAAGCATAACCACGCCGTAAACTTGGCCAAATCTCTAGACATATTCACGCATGAACTTAGCCGAACCAAGTATACGATAGGTGTAACCGCTAGCTTCGTAGTTGCGAAGCTGGCGGCCACACTAGGGCGATGATGCCCCAAATAAGGTTCCTAATTTGGATTGCGATGTTTTCCGCTGATGTTTGCTCCCTGATACAGGAAGCACGTTTCCCGTTCTAACAAACTTCCGCCAATGGCAATGCGTTCTGAACAGCTTAGGGCCCTAAGAATGACAGTTGGTTCATGCAAAACCAGGCGCCCGCTGCCGTTTATCCTCGCCACAAAGCACGAACATGAATATCATTGCATTAGGCAATTAGGCGAAATGTTCTCGCTAAGAGCAGCTGCATTGGATACCAAAAACGGGTTACTTCAAAATAACCTCCAGTTTTTTGGCATAACAGATGCCCAGTACGAGAGGTCAACAGAATCAGAGAAAACAGGGCCGTCACTTCGTTCAGAATTTTTGGGCATAAGAGTGTAAAAACAGAATGTTTAGAAACAAGATCAGAACAGATAAACAAGATTGCACCTATAGTGGCAAAATGTTCTAACTTTAAGGACAAGCAAATCATTCTTGCCATCGGAAATAAACTAAAGAATATAGATTTCACAGTGTGCGAAGATTTTTCAGAATCCCGAGGACGAGCGCAAAAACACTTCTCGAATTTCCTAAGCAAAGGAAATCTCCCTATGAAATAGGACCCGGTTAACTATTACTTGGGAAAAACTGCTGCGTGTATGATTTGGCGTGCAATGCCTTTGTCATGCCTCAAAGCTAGGTTTATGGCAGCAGCCGTCACAGAACGCCTGTCCAGCTAAAGAAAAGGAGTTTCTCTTAACGGTTGTCGGCTTACGTATCTCTATGCCCTAAAAATTGACTGCTGCAGCATAAAAATACACTAGATGATCTCTCTAGCTTATTACTCACAACACATACAATAATATCGTTAGCAAAAATCGTGGTTAGGTAACACCACAATTAACGGTGAAGAGTTTCCGTACGGTTTTGAAATTTATTGGCATGGTCGTGACGTTCATGAGGGCGTGTAATCCCAATACATTTGTGTGACGACAAACGCGAAAGCATGTGGTGTAAAATATTCCTACCCAACAGTGAACGTCTTACAATAGTTTTTTTTATATCACAGCACCAGTTCTAGATCACGGGGGCTCTTCTGGCCCTTATCAAACGCATTGCAAATGGCAAATAGTGAGCCAATGAGGGAATATACTTTATTGTGCCCAGAGCCGAGGGAAGGGACGAGCTCAATGGGACGTTCCGCGCGTACTTCCCGTCAGATGGAGGCCATTAGCACCTGGGCCTTAGCGGCATCCTGAGCTAGTTTGAGAACTCGCAGTTTGGACTCCGCGTTGAAGCCGAGCAGCATTGACTCCCAGTGCTGCAGGTTATGATATTTTTTGGTGATGTGGGTGTTGCATGAATGGGGTGCTGTGGGCAGGGCCACATTATATGTTGGAGGTTAGCTCTCGCGGCACATCACTGGTACGAGTCTTTATAGAGGTCGGGATACACGCGGTGTTAGGTGGCGATGTTGGGGGATGTGTTAAACTGTAAAATCCTCCATGCAATAGACTGCCACCTACTCAGGGAGTCATGTGGCGTCAGGTATTTGAGGCGGCCTAAACGTTAGTGTCTGGTTATTTCCTTATATGCGACCAGCTTGCTCCTTCACCCCGTGCTGAGCATACGGTCGCCAGAGTCAAGGTGGTTCCCGGCCGCCAAACCTTCGGGCTGCTGTATGAGCGGGCTCGTTTACCGGCAGAGACCAATGGGCTGGCATCCATATCAGTTGGACATCACGTGAGTGGGGACCCTTTTGTCCACCGAGTGGCCGTGAGCGTCTGGGCAGACTCTACCCATAGAGAAGTTTTGGAGGCTGATTTCGAGTCGCTAACTATTATCTTGGCAGATGTGGAAGAGAACAAAGCGTAAATACGAATCTTTCTCGGTGGCGACTTCAACTTGCCTCGCGTTCAGAGGATGAACAAATCTCTAGTTCCTCTCTTCGCAGTCTGCTCTTTCCGATAAATTCAGCAGCAAGATAGTGAACGATGGCCTTTACCAGTTCGTTTTTTTTCCCACCAGAAGCACCGGTTGAAAGAACTTCTACCCCTGACCTGATCTTTTTTAGTTCCGAAGCCTTAGTTCAATCCACTGAAAATGGGACAGGGGCCGAAAAGTCAGGTAAATCAAAGGTGTAGGATGGACAGCGGCCAAAGATCAGGTAGAGCGGCAAGAAGTAGGTTGTGCGCTGTAATGCAGCATTATAGGCGAAGGTAACAGGCAGCAGCATTGCGTCCCAATTTCGATGGTAAGGGGTAATGCGCATGGAAATAATGCCGCAGTGGGTTCGATGGAACCGCTGGGTAGAGCCGTTCGTCAGAGGGTGATAACCAGACGTTGTTTTGTGCACAGTGTACGAAGCACGCAGGAGCACTTCCAGGACGTTGGATAAAAAGGTTTGACAACTGTCGCCGCGGAGGAGGCATGGCGCCCCATGTCGCAAAATGATGTTATGCAGGAAAAACTCTGCTGCTTCCGATAGCCCGGAGCGTACCGGCTAAACCCCGATGACTGCGTACTTTGTAGCGACATTAACAATTAGAACTACGGTCATAAATATACAGCCTGCACCTAAACAGCATTTTTAACTGGGGTGATGATTGATATAATGCAACTAAACATCTCAAAATGCTACTACGTGCGTTTCCGCCGTAAACGATGCGAATACTGAAACTTCTTCCTATATGAACACAAGGAGCATCAGACGATACTAAAATACTTCTGCCTCACATTCTCATTCAACCTTACTTGGAAGAAACACACTGAAAGCATTGCAGTGAAAGGAGGCCATGCATTCAAGTTTTATTAGGAGGAATTTCAAGCGTGTGCCAGAAGACGTTTAAGAGACTTTTTAAATAACTAATAAGTGCGCACCAAGGTGCTCGTTAACAAAGTAAAATCGATCGAAAACTGCGCTGCCCTTCTTGTCACTGTTTTGTTCGGCAAAAAAGAGCTGTCATATGACTGCCTCAAACTCGCCGCAAAGTACGTCGCCTCTTATTCCTGAACCAAAAACATAGCGGCAAATCCTGTATTACTCACCGCACTTCATGAAATATTAACAGCCGATATTATTCGCCGCAGGGAAATTCATTGCGAACCTCGGACTTCAAAGCGGCTTTTTTGCACCGCACAATTGGCGATTGGATTAGGCTACCGGGCAACGTGGTTTGCCCATCTGGTGTTACATTTGGCGCCAATGTAAAGTATAACCTGTGTGGTGACATGAAACACAGTAGTCTTCAATTTCAGTAAATGTGTTGCTGTTTTTTACCTTTCATTTTTATTTTTTTCTTGCTGTCGTATCCCCCGTTTAATGCTCCGCAGTGCTGCTTGTTGCTACGTTTTTATGAACACTTTTTTGTGGTACTATATTATGACCATTTTTTTCATTGTCGCCTTTTCTCTCCTTTTTCTTCTTATTTCCTTTAGCAGTGAAACTGTTAGCCTCTCGTTGGTCCGCAAAATTTTATGTCGCAAACAAAAAACCTAGACAGGACCCAGCAGTCCTCGCTAAATGCGCCCAGTCCATGCATCGGCATAATCAGGCATACACTATAGTTTTCAGTATTCCTGTAAAGAGAAAATACAGCAAAACGATACAGCATGGAAACCGCTGGAATACAACATGGAATACAGGAATACAGCATGGAATACAGCAAGCATGGAATACAGCATGGAAACCGCATAATGTTGATAAAGCGCCGCCGCTTCCGCTCCCGCCCCTCCTGTCCACCATTTGTTCTAGTAAACATTAGGTTGCAGCTGCTCTCTAAAGGGAAGGGGAAAACGTCATTCGACAGTTAGCACATGCGTCAGTACACAACATTTTGCGCCACCTAAACAAGTGCAAGGGACAAGCCCACTGAGACAACCAGGAAAATTTCATACGCTCCCCCATCCACATTCATTCTGGTTTACAACAGTTGCCCTAGACATCCACTTTCGCTGGTCGGGACAGCGTTCATTTTAACATGCTACCGTCATTAGGCTCATCCTTGACATTTTTCTTTGCCTGCCAGCCGTACGCTATCAGGCGCGCTCATCAATCGTCCGCGGATGTACGTCATTAGTGCTAACAGAAAACAACAAAAGAGGCAGCCGGAAACGAAGGATCGTCGAAATCGAGAATGACGAACTAATGGCCATTATAAATTGAAAGGAGGACAATGATACTATGGCTGAGGCTAACGCAAAGATACACCGGTGCTCGTGCCTGCGCAATGAAGTTGGTTGCTGATCAGACACGGTCGCTAGCCGTACCCGCAACTTATGCAACCACCAAAGCACCTCTCCGATGACCTAAAATGATGAGGGCGCCAACATTCTGTCACCCCTGGCTTAAGAAATTGGCCAAATTTTAGTAACACCAAACTCTCAATGACCAAGCAAAGCGCACATTGTAACCAGGAACGGAATAAAGGTATCCCAATATGACCGTAATGTGAGTATATCTGGTGTCTAATTACACAATATGTAAATAACCTAAAAACTTTCGCCTTTGGGTCGCCGCCACAAGCTCCATCTGGCAACGGATTGAACGGCCCACTAGGGTCATATAAAGCCCTGATAACCCCAAGCGTGTGATCCCCGAAGAAGTCACTAAGAATCATTCGGCATTCCCAAACGGAGAAGCGGCAGAGCCGATGTCAGAGTAGCCCTTTCGTCATCGTGAAGAAATGTTTGACCATTTAGCCCCCTTTGTAAAACGGCTGTAAAGGGGAAGTGCCGGAATGACAGAAAAAGGATCCGAAATTGTTCATGCATCGATCATGAGCGGCTTATCGTACAGACTGCAGTAGCAGAAACTACCTACACGTACTGAAGACGGTCAAGTAAACATTCATCAGGGCAGCATGTAGGGCATCCGTTAACCTCCCTATTTTGATAAACACCCCAATGGTCTTTAAATGGTGTCGTATTGATCCTATGAAAAATCAGAGAGCTGAACTCTTCTAGAACAAAAGACGCGTCCCGGAAAAACAAAATTCGGACCGGTTATTCTATCAAATAGAGGCACACCTACAGAAAAACAAATATGGACGCCACGATGTCATCAGTCGAACGACATTACTTAAAACCCTTCCCCTACTGAAAAAGATATATCCGAACATACGCGAGGTCAGACGACGAGCCCGATCAAATTATTTGGAGGAAGGTTCCAAATCTATAAAGACAACAGCATACGCCAACGCCAGGACGTTCGAAAGTACGAAGGCAACAACTGTCGTACTCGAGTACACTGGCGATCGCTGTAATTGCATTCTATTCCATCGCGGGAATTGAATTCCGTCTGCGAGCCCCCTAGCAGAACTATCAAATTGATGATTAAACATCATTACGCACGCGTAATAGGCCATTAGTCTCTTAACTGCAGGCGCAGAACCTAAACTCTTAGGAGAGATCTTTCAAACCACACTGATAATTCTTCAGAATACCTTAACAAGCGTAACCTATAGGGTATCAAAGAAAGCGACGCAGCCGATCAAGGTCCACTCCTACCCGGATCCCGTGATCCCTGTTGACCACGACTATGACACTTCCCTCTGAGAAAAAATAAAAATCTTCTCAAGCTGCACCTAGGAACACCTTCCTTCCCGTGCCACTCGCGATCTCACCGCTTAAGAATCCCAAACTCTGCTCAGGATACAAACCAACAGATATATCCGCAAATCCAGATACGCGAAGTCGTTTGTAAAAAAATCTGAGACATTCACATGAAAAGGGGCTGAATACGGAAAAACACCCACTCTCTTCTGTGAAACCTGGTCATATCCAGGGATGATCCCAATGATGAAGAACCCAAACATTTTATATACAATTTCTATCGACACAGGACAGGCTGCCCTGACAAGCTTGTCACCTCACGATCAGTGTGAGCTGATTCTGGGGGTCCTGGAATTCTGGTTCAACCCATAGGGCTTACCATGTCTTTATCCCCCCTTTCCGACGACATTTCTGTTCTCTCTCCTTCTGCTTCGCCCTCTCTCTCCGTTCCCTCCCTCTCTCCCTCCCTCTTCCATCACTCTCTCTCTGTCTCTGTTGGTCCTATCAAAAAGGCAAATGATCACTGACGCCATCTCGATAAACACTTGATACTTTGACATTGTTGCTTTCTCTCTCGAACTGCCAATACACCAGCTGCAGCCACTTCTCACGTCGATACTTTAAGCCACGCAAGAGGAGATGAACTCTGAGTTTCCTCTGCCGCGGTGACTAAAAACCCTTGCGGCTAGTCCACATCTTGTCACTGTACGTGGACATCATAAATTAACTCTGTTCCAAAACTCTACCTCCATGCCGGGACTAACGTTGTTTGGTAACAAATCTTAAGTTCTTGGAGTAGATTTCATCTGCAACTTTTTTTCTTCTTCTGCCTTCGTTATTCAATGGTGTTGTACAAAGCTGTTGACTGCAATTTTTTAACGCATATCTTCGTTCACTTTTTATGCTTGTATATTACTTGCCATAGAGCGAAATGAATTATTGATTTGGGACTACGTACATCCCTATATGTATTCCACCTACAGCACTGCCCTCTAGGCGAATGTTGTAATGAAAATAAATAAGTAGTCCGATGAAGCAATGGTGTGAACAGATAAACGTGTGTGTGAACAAGCAACACATGTGACTGTTCACCATTCTCCCGGGCCTTATTTTGTGGTGCGGGTGCTTAACCGATATCAAGGCGGTGAAAGAGCGGGAAGAGTACCAGCTTGAACACGCGTCTCTGCAAACCCTGAGAGCGTAAGTTTAACCACAAAATATTCTGCGTTTAAGACCTGAGAGAAATTGTGAGTCTTTATATGCCGGTGGTAAACATTCCTTCGTCACGTCAAGACATAGATGAAGAAAATGCAAAGACATGTCTGGTAACTGCATTCCTAGTTGAATATTTTTAAGTACGACGGCGCTACTACATATCGAAGCTGATTGAATTCCCGAAACATTATTTGAAAATTTGTGGGATAAGAAAATAACAACTAAAAGGAGTTAAAAATTTTAGGCAAATGTTTTCTGGTATGAACCGGCAATAAATCATACATTACTGGGGTCACAGTTACCCTACTCATGATTTTCGAAATTAAATGTACTTTTCCTTCCATGGGCACTGTGTTTTATATCGATCACGCTGTAGAATATATTCACACGTTTCTGTTCTCCCTTTGTACGTGCAATATCGGTGTTTCTGGATAACAGCTATTTTCGTATTTAATGTAATAAGGCCTCTTCTGCAACAGCGGTAGCAGACCCACTGGCTGACTAATTACGGATGCGACGATGGCTTCCAGGGGATATTGCTTTCGGACACTGTGGCCGAGCAAACACAGACCGTCGATGGGGCTTGCTGAGATTCCCAAGTGGCAATAGATTGGAAGTCTCCAGACTACTGAAGTAAACATAGCTGATGCACTTGGTAATAAACAAAAGTAAAAAAAAACTAAATTCCTTGAGGTGACTTTCAAGGCTTATACTATTTCTACGAAGCGTGTGAGAGAAGTATTTCCCTAGAGAGGGTTCGAAAGTTTTAAATTTCTATGCGCTTTCCATGGAAGAAATTAGGGCCCTGGGAGAAGCAAAATTCTGCAAGAACACAAAAGAGGGAATAAGTTCTGTTGTTGCGGTAAGTAGTTATCACTCCACAGCAAGGCATTTTAATAAGGAAGTAACGTCTACAGTATCGAGCCATTAAAGCACTTTACACCAAGCTAGATAGAGAAAAGATACGCAAGTTAACAGGTACTTCGCCAAAATTATTTTAAGATACAGGTCCAAATTCGGAGCCTGCTTAAAGGGACACTGAAGTGAATTTTTCAAGCTCCCGTTTTTGCTTGCACTGCGTAGACTGGCTCACATTAGCACACTTTTCTTCGTTTATCCGGTTGACTAATCGATAATTATTTTACAAAGGGCGAAAGAAGAAAAACTACCATGCGCGGTTTGCGGCGGCTGCACGAACTAAGCTGTAACGTTGGCAGGAGGGGGCACCGTGATTGGACGATGCCCAAGGTTAGCAATCAAATAAGTTTCGGTTTCGGTTTCGGTTCTGTAAAACAACTTGTTTGACAATCGATGGCATCGTTGGATGGGCATTCTCAATATCACAGTAATCGTAGTACCACGCTTCTGCCATGTTGTCGACTGTAAAATGCATAAGATAAGCCTCCCAGGACGGCTTGGAATCGTAGCATTCATTGGCTGAGCCCTACGCAGTGCATGAACGCCCTCCGCGTCCCCGCAGAAGCTCAAATGCATGCGCTTTTCCCCCATATTTGGAGCTTGCCTCACTCATGCCTGTATCGTAAAAAGCGTGTTCGCACCAGTCCAAGGGTCTGTTGATTCTGGCCTGGGCCCACTGCCTGCATGCAGTCGGTACATATGGCAACAGCACGCCAACGAGAACTCGCTAGCGCGCCAGTGCAAGCCAGCGCGAGTTGTGTGGACTAGTTCGTAGAGCAATGAACGTTGCGGCCCCAAAAAAGGTGATCCCAGTATAAAAAACATCGGCGAAAAACGAAAAAGTGAACTTAAAAAAAAAAGCATGTACCCGCGGGGATTCGAACTTGTGACTGGCAAGACAATTCGGGGGACATACCTAGCACTCCAGATCACTAGGCTACTTTTTTTTTATTACCAGTCATCAACACAGACTTACAACACAAAAATAACCACACTGCATTTGGTACAACAAACACCGATATTAACATACCAGCCGTGCTTCCGGCTAGGCTTTGTCATTTAATCATCACTTTAGGGAAATTAACGGCTGTAAAAAATCCAACCAATCTGGTACTGGCTGCTGGACTCTCAGCCCCTCAACGAACTGCGTGACACTCTCCCGCAGAAACTGCCGGGCCGGTCGGGCATCCACGTCGCCATGGAGCCACGCCATGCGCGCCCTCCATAAGCTGTGAAGGCCCAGGAGCATTATTAAATCGTAAGGGACTCCTTCGTTATTCTCTGTGGGTAAATACCGTATACCATGCGGGGTAAGTGGGAAGTCTTTGTGTAAAGTTCGCTGCATAACATCCCAAAAGTGAACCGCCATCCAGCAGTGTATAAAAACGTGATCTATGTTATCCGGTTGTTTAGAAATTGTACAGTCAGTACCCCACGGTGTAGCTAACCCCTTTTCTTTTAACCATGTTTGCACAGTAAGTGTCCCCGAATGAAGTTGAAAAAAAAAAAGGGACTTCACCCCCCGGTTTTACAGCCATACGCTTAACTCTTTTCAGTACATCCTGCCCTGGGCCTTCCTTGTACAGTTCTCTATATCGTGGTATCGGGAACAGACTGTCGCAAAAATTTTTATATAATTTTCTACGCGATACTGTACTCAAATATTCCATCGAAAAACGAGTTGACAGAAACCTGAGTGACATGACAACTTCTTTAAAATATCCTGAAATCCTTCCCTGTATGTGGAAACTGGATACGACAAATTCCGGCAGTGCTTGAGACAGCCGCACCTGGCAAACTGTTCGCAAAAAAGGATCGCTTGTATCGCGGAGAAAAAGGAACCTATTCACCAACTGGAGGACAAACAGGTGCGACAACCCAAGCCCGCCCTCCTTGACGCGTCGAAAAAGGTTATCTCTACTGCACCTTTCCCATGTAGATGACCAGATAAACACAGCGAATGCACGATGCATTTTCTGTACATTCAAACGCGAGCAGTGCAACACTTGCATAACGTACCACACTTTGGCAATAAAAAATAAATTACAAACAGTCGCTTAGCAAACATGGAAAGAAAAACCCCTTCCCACTTTTCTGCCCTGTCGCGTATGTCCTGCGTTCGGGCACCCACCTCAGGCCTCCACCTCAGCCCTGAGGAAGGCAAACAAATCTTTGCAGTAGTGATGAAAAGCCCGTTCAATCTCTTGCTGATCACTCGTCACCCGTCCTTCCCACTCTATCTCCCTTATATGATTACGTCGAGCGTTCGCCCGTTCTATACCCAGCGCACGCTTGGTAGGGGCCTCTCAACCGGCTAATCGGCCCACTCTCGCTCTCACGAGGGCTTCCCGGTAGCGTTCATCGTCAAGCGCCTCAAGTTTCTGTTTCATTTTTCTGATATCCTCACTAAACACCCCAGGCGCATTGCACTCTTCACGGATAAGTTTTGCTAAGTTTGACCTTAGTGTCTTTTCTATAATTTTCTGTTTGTACCGTACGACAGTGGACCTCTCAATGGCCCTCATTTTTACCTTTTGTGTACACCACTCCCACTGTTCACCGATTTTATCCCCTTTTATTTTCCGAATCAAACCACTCACTTTTTCAAAAAAGATTTCATCCGTAAGTAACTTATCATTCAATTTCCATAGCTCCCACGTGAAAGTATTGGTCCGTTTCTTGTATCCTAGATTACACACCACCAGGGCAGTGATCTGAAAATGATACAGGCTTTACTTCGTACCCCTTCACATTTTTCAATTAAATCACACGATACATACACTCTATCCAGTCTAGCGTGACTGACTCCTTGAAAAATGTGTAAATTGCACCTCCCGTCCTCCCTCTAGACATTCGCCCACATCCACTAACCCAATAGTATTTATTATTTCCTGCAGCACAGCCGTGCTCTCGTCACGAAATGGCTGATTACTAATCTTATCTCGCGTGGATAAGACGCAATTAAAATCCCCTAGTACGACAAGACGCTTGTCTGTCAACAGATGCGGCCTAATGTTATAAAATTCAGCCCTTTCTCTAACTTCATTCGGCGCGTACAAGCACACTATTCGCCACTCTTCACACTCAACACTACATCGCAATACAACGAGTCGCCCTGACAAGCCAGAGCACACCTCTCGCACTCCAAGCCCCGGCAACTTTTTCACCAATAACATGCAGCCAGCAGAAAAGCCAACTGCGTGACTGACGCACACATAATACCGCGACGTGAAACGTTACACCATGCCCCCGGTCTCCTCCTCCCCCTCTGCCTTTGTCTCCTGAACCGCTAAGACGTCTACGTCTAAATCTGTTAGCAGGCGATGCACCTGACTCTGCCGTCTTTTACTCGAAAGACCACGGACGTTTAGAGTAGCTAGGTTCAGAGAAGACATTTCCCCGTGAAGAAATGGAAACCGGGGGCATAATATTCACCGCTCACATCCAGCGCGTCGCTAAGCGACGCGTTTGGTCCCCGGGTCGTCGAGCTGTTTTTGAGACGCTCCCGACGCCTCTACACTCCTGCGTTCCACAGCGACGCTTGGCTTAAGCCGCGTCGTCGAGCGGCGTCCCGGCGTCGTCTTGATCGGCGGCTCGTCGGTCTGAACTGCAGGGTCGCTGACGCCACCCTCGGCAAAGTCGATGTGACACTGTTTGGCGACCGGGTTCTCGCGCACGTCCATGGCGTCGGGGGCGTAGTTGACCGTTGCCTGGGCGTTCGTTCGGGTGCCACCGTCTTTCGACAGGTCATCCGTGGGAGCCTGAGCTTGCTCCGGCACGTCGTTGTCTCCTCCGCCTGCTGCCACTATGGCCTCGCAAGCGTTTGTTGACGTGGTGGCCTCTTCCTCCGTGTTTTCCTGATCCCCCGTGCCCTTGGCTGCTTCCTCGGCCTCCTCGGCATTCATGAGGTGTTCGGACTCATCGTCGTGACCAGGTGACCCAACCGCGCTCGCGTACGACCTCGTACACTGGGCCTCAGCATGGCCAAAGCGTCGACACAGGGAACACCGAGGCACCTTGCACTCCCGTCTCACGTGCCCTTCATCGTTGCAGCGAAGGCACTTCATGGGCCGGCCGGGCACCACGACGAGAGCCAGTTCTCCGGCAACACGAATTTGGTGAGGTAGGTCACGGATCTTGACTCCTGACTTGAGCTTGAGAAGCACAGTCCTCGTAGTAGAAGTCTTTTCGTTCACGCCGGCGACCCGCCAGCGCTCCTTCGTAACCTCGCTGACTCTGCCGTAGGGCACGAACGCTGAACGGATGTCCTCGTCTGCCACCCCGTGCAAAAGACAGTGGAGCTTCAGCTTCACCTCCTGATTCTGTGGGTCGATGACGAGGCAGCGACGCCCCTTCACCTGCAGCTACGTCGTGGTCAGCATTTTCTTTGTCGCTTCTGCACTCCTAAAAGTCACAGCCCAAACATGATTGATTTGATAGGCACCCAAGAAAATTACCTCGGGCAGTGCACCAAGTTGGGCCAGAGCGTCCCTGAAGTCTTCGACTCGGACGGTCGTCCCTTTACGTCGGCGTGAAGAAACACGGTGTTCAGCACAATCCGTCCGGTAGGCAGCGTGGGCAAGATAATCTAAAAATCCTGGTTTTCATTTCCTTCGGTCCTGTTTCCGCGGTCGGCGTCGACCGCTGTTGCCGCTCGAAACGAGCTCATGATTTCACGACCGTTCGCCTCGGTGACCGGAAGTGGAATGAGACCACTAGACTACGGAGGGGACGACGCCGGTGACGGAAATATAAGCTATATAATGTATAACCAGTTTACACTTTTATTTAGTTTTAGTATTTTGAGCAGCTTAGGTGACTATTTGTTGTATTGCGCTCGTACAGTAAGCGTCCCTTGAGTTTCCACAATAGCTCACGTCTAGCAATTGCATTTCGTAGACGCAAAAGCGTACGCAGATGTGTAGTCGTGCTGCTGACAGCTGTGCTTGTTCTCCCAGCGCAAAAAAGTGCTTCCCGCACCCTACTTTCACGCTGTACGATAACAATATCAGTTGATTTTATTTCCTTAGTACCTATATTGACTTCGCTGACTCTTGTACCCCTTCAAGAGGCCTTATATTTTCCTACTGGCGTACCTGTCAGCGAAGCCCTCGCATGTGCGCTTGTGCAGCGCTTGCGCGCAGCGACCTTGACTTGGAGCCAGATACAGTGTACAAACTAACGAAGTAAAGGAAGGCACATTCGTCTATTCGCAAACGTGTTGTGCCTTAGTTTCAACTGATTGAGCGAATTGCGATGATCCGTCGTCGGCCGGCGGACTAAACGCTGGGCCGACTGACTCGGTCGCGGAAGGTCGGCGAGCCGTGCAGTAGCGCAGCCAATTGCCAGCTCCTCTCCTGCTGACGTCACACGAAAACGCCACAGAAAATGGGCGAGCGTAAAGCGAGGAGGACAGCATTTTCTAATTGATTTTTCTACTAAATCAATTCGCGTAAACGCGCTCAGAGTGGACGAAACAGGGCCTAGGGACTCCGGACTATAGTTTGCGCTCGTAATCCCGCATTGTTTACAAATCGCTTCAGTGTCCCTTTAATGAAACAATGCAGTCACCAAGGTGCATGCAAGCCAAACGATGGTCAAGATTATCAGGAATTTCA
Organism: Haemaphysalis longicornis; assembly: GCA_013339765.2. NCBI lineage: Eukaryota > Metazoa > Arthropoda > Arachnida > Ixodida > Ixodidae > Haemaphysalis > Haemaphysalis longicornis. The sequence goes on along the minus strand of CM023448.1, from coordinate 10,144,526 downwards.
CAGAGTAAGAACGGACCAAAGTTTGCACAATAAATAAATACCAACAGCTAACGTCAAGTTGATCAATTTAGTAAACAATTTCAGCAAGGTGCAGAAATTTGCCAATCGTTGGTTGCTCAATTATAAAAGGGCCTGGCGCATTTTATTACAGACTGCGGCATTGAAAAAAGTATAACTGCAAGTATTAATAATAAATGAGTACTCTTCTAACAGACAAGAATGCCTTCATTTTTTCGGTCGCGAATGGTAAAAAAAAAAAAACGAGGGCTTATTCTCAACTATTTGCGTATTACTGATAAATAAATTTCAGCTCAAGAAGCGGAGCGCGGCTTCTGAAGGCAGCTAAACCGGCTCAACCTAATAGATAAGTTCGCTCATATATGTCGCATATAAAGTTGCATATTTGAAGAGATTCCGTATGCAAAATTATGAACACATGAAATGTGAACCCGAGAATATGAACCTGAACCGGCAATATTGGAAAAGACTGTCTTTGAGGGTACATAATGCCGCAATCGTGGTATACTTAGAAAGCCAGATTTCCCAAAATTGCTACTGTAACTAAGCCACAGGAAAATTTTATTTGCATGGAAATGACCTCGCCCTATGTATGACTTCTGGTTCATTTCTTCGGGATCGCGTTTCGATAGCGCATGACATCACGTGGCGTATGCTAGAAGCTTTTTTTTCTCTGGTAGAAAGCAAATGTCCTTTTTGTAAAAAAAATAATTTGTTTAATGTTTTTCGCAGCGAGATGGTTTTCCGCCACAATCTGACAATATTGTTACGCCTAGGTATTATACTGGCTCAATCTCTCAATTGTCACATCGTTATGGTTGTACGGGAAATTTACTTTTGCGGTTTTTTTGTAATATAAATGAGGACAGATTTATAAGTATTCCTCTTCATTTGCCAATCCTCGCAATTTAGGCTATCTTTAACGAGTTATTCAGTGTCAGCTCGTTACCAGGGTTATACAAAACGCCATCACCTGCAGAGAGCCTTACTGGAACAGGTACTTGGGAAGCTAGATCGGTGATTAACATATAAAACAAAAAAGGAGCGAATACAGATCCTTGAAGAACTCGTAAAAAACCGGAGCCGATACGGAATACTGGTTGCAAAACTGTACAAACTGGTGGCGATCGAAAAAATTATTGCGAATTTAATGAAGAATCCGCCAATCCCCTAGTAAATTATTCAGTTTAAAATATAAGTTGGCATAAAAAAGGTCTAGGAATTATAAAACTTCAGTTGCGGCATGGTAATTTATTCCCGGGGCTAAGTGGTGGAATGTTTCAGCAAAATAACAGTTAATAATCCAGATCTAAAGTCATGGTGATTTCGGTGAAGGTGTGGTATGATTCAGTGAAATTTGTTAAAAACTTCAGCAAACGTAGTTTGAGAATTGTGCGGTAGGTATATGTCATCAAGATAGGGCGATAATGATAGATTGTCAAAATGTGTGTGGTGATTTTGTCATGAACGCCTGAAGCCGATTTTTGCAGAAATAATACCTACAGGTAAGAGCTTTGTTCTTGAGGCATTTTTTGAAAGCATTTATTGGAAAACGCTAGCCTAGAACATTGAGATGTATGATATATTTGCTATGCATGTATAGTCTACGTTGAATCTAAGTAATGTCACGCATAATGCAACAGTTGTATTTCCGCGTTGTTTTGCTACACAATTCGGACAATTTTTTTATACAATACACAATAGGAGCCTCGAATTTCTAACAAACTTGGTGCGTACTGTGCCATTCATGGGGGCACAAACATGAACTTCCGAGTAGTCGTGCATGAGCTGCATCACTACAGAAACATCGTTTTCTTTAATAAATGCGGGGGAGTTTTTTACTGATCCACATCACCAAATCTGTCTGGCCAAAGGCATTGTGTGTGAAACCATATTTACGTCGGATAACCCATCGACTATATCTATTTTTGTTTAATTGTTTTGGGACGTCGTTTTTTCAAAGATAACGTCTGATATAGAGGACGATCATCCTTGCACGCGCGCTGGTGCACGAACGCAGTACTACAGACAAGTAAGGCTGATATTTATTACAATAGTTTGGGTTTAATTTATTTTAGGGGCTGGGAGAACACCAATCGATTTCGGGAAAGTAAAATGCACTGGTGAGTGTAATTGTCCCCGCATGAACTTTGGAGTGCATGTAGTCGTGAAAGGACTCAAGACACCTACGTACTGAAAGCGTTAGGTGGCCTATGAACTACAACCAATTTAGATGTTTTGTTTTTGAGATGGACGTTACACTGAAATGTTTCGATATCAGTGACGTTCGCAATAGCAGAAAGAGTATTCCTTATTTGGAAAGGGGCACGACGTTCCTACTATGTGATCCTCAGTTTTTTCCTACGACCACTATCCTGGTCAGACACCGTTGGTATGGGAAATACTGGAATGTACCTGCCTTTCAGTAATAGACATATATTAGGTACCAGGTCTAAAAATATTGTTTCTATCTGTTCTATCTTATTCGCCAGACTGCGAGCATTCATGAGGAGGAAACGTAGCGAATTTGGCTTCTCGTAATGAGCGCTTTCTTAGACACTTGTTTCACCACAATCATCCGCTTGACGGTTGTTTTACAGTTCAATGCTGTCGTCTTGGCGTTCGTCCCAACAATGAACACCGCTTTCGATATTGAAGCTATCGTAGAGAAGGAGTGCTTTTTCACGACGGTGCTGGTATTCTTTCGTCGGCATCCAGAGCCTTTTCTTACTTCCCGATTAGCCCATGCAAAATCTTCGCTGACTGAGAACACAGACCCTTTCGATTTGGGGCTAGTTTTATAACACTCTCTCTGTCTCTGAAATCAAGCAACCAAACAATTATAAGCCTTCCTTTAGGATCACCCCCCTGCATTGGTTGAACAAGATGGTGAATCAGATAAACAGTGACAACTTTACGCCAAGCACATTATCAGAGATTTCCTTTACGATAGTTTTCCAATGGGTTCCACGGACTCTTTACCCTGTTCATTAGAGCCATATACAATTAGAAAAAAATGATGATATTCGTTTTCAAGGTCATCGAGTTTCTTAACTATACCTAACCGGCTGCATTCTAACTCCGCTGTTTTGTTAACACTGTCAGCTACTTTTACCTCGAGTACAGTAATTGTTTCTAGTGTTCCTTATCAATTTCATAAAATTTCGCACTGCGTTTTTCAATACCATAATCTCCTGAGCGATGCCTGTTAGCTGCTGTGCGAGTTCTGCTATAGTCAGTCTCGGGTTTGACTCTGTGGTACCCCCAAATAGGAGTAAAACTCGCATAGAAACCCTCAGATGACATGATTGATTGTGGGGTCAAATCTGTCGACGCTACACGAGTGATGAAGCGCGCCGAAGTGGACGGCTCCGGATTAATTTTGACCACGAAGGAATCTTTAACATGCGCCGAAAATCTCGAACACACTGGCGTTTTTTTCTTTCGCCTCCATCAACACTGCAGCCGCCGCGGACATAATCGCAAACCAAGCCATCGAAATACAAAGGCCACGGAAGTATAATTAGGCAAGTATCGTTATAACGAAATTATTTAGAAAGTATTTCCTCACACGGAAGAGCTAATCGTTGAAGATACAATTACTCAGCTCAATCAAAATTAAATAAAAGGAAATAAATAAAGGAAATAAAAATAAAATTACAAAAGAAACCTGCACATCTTTTCCTCTATCGAGGCATGAGAACACTCCTGGTGATTGTTCTGAACAGCTGAAGGCCGCAATACTCCAATTTAGTTTTAAAAACTCACCACGATCTCGAGGTCAGAGAGTCCTATCTTATCTATAAATGAAGGTCGGCGTCGTTTGGCATCAATGAAAGTTGCGGCAAACGCTAGGACGCGTCTTCTGTTTCTATGATTCCGTTTTTTTTTATGCTGGCGAGAACGTTTTGAGGAAGTTGGTTCGGAATTATACTGGGCTCTCTCCATCTCCCCAACCCGCAATCGTATTTTGTTAACAAGGGTGCACTTTAGCACACCTGCGGCACCTATAAAAGCGTCCATGCGTGTAGGTTGTACGTTACTCCCATTAGGTCTGGACTTGCAGTCTTTTTGAAAAAAATTTGAAAAAACATAGAAAAAATGAGGAAAATAATAGGCGAGTACGGAAAATGGCAAACCGTAGCCGCCGTGCATTGCCACGCTAATGCGGATTCCGCAAATATTCCACTTGTAATAGTTATAAAACCTCGTAGAAAAAAACAAAAAAAGGACGTAAAAATCTCACACTCAAGGCAAGCAGAATAAGAATGTACGCATAATTATATATACCGCTTAACTTCTGCATAATTTTATATGACGTTTTGATGTCTTTGGTTACTTGGGCAGAAGTTTTAGAATCATCTTCAACATGAAATCTTTCGCTCCATAAAAAAATAAACTCGGTAAGTTGTTCCCCCATGCAGACAAACCATACTCTTGCGGCTTGTGAAACACCACCGACACCCCATCGACATTTTCACTATCAAGCTGGTGGGGCCCAAGCTGCATTTACCACAATTTATTGAAGTGAGGCGCCTTTTGACCAGCGCTGTCGTTACTCTGACTCTGACCTAGTACATTAAAATGACACTTTTTTTAAACGGCGAGAACCTGCAGTAGTAATTAAGGAAAGCCGAGCTAAATCATATGCTAAATCAAAAGGAAGCTATAGCCCTATGAAGGCATGTTGATTTTGTTTCATGCTATTAGGCAGATGCAACACTTAATTTTGGTATGCTTTAGAAATCGAAGTAAGCTGTAAAGTCATTTGTGTAAAAGACTGAATCACAGCCCTGATGCTGTTGACTGAACTGCTGACAAAAAAGTTCCAGCCAGGAAAGCAATCTCCTAGGGTGAAACCCCAAACTGTATGAAATGTTTATGACCTTAAGTGGCCAGGAGTTGTTTTTATTAACCATGAAAGCGGTGCAAGAAACCCGCTTGGCTCAGAGTTACTCAGCCCTGTCGTTGCATACCTGAAAGGCCCTGTCACGGTTCTGCTGGAATTCTATTTATTTATTTATTTATTTATTTATTTATTTATTTATTTATTTATTTATTTATTTACAGAGACCTCACAGGCTCCTGAGTAGGAGTATTGCGTGAGGGGGGGGGGGGGCTAGAATATTCATCAACAGAGGTAGCGATCTCGCGAAGAAGGTACATCCTTAAACAGTAGGTAATGGCATGTACACTTCAGGCCGGAGATATTGCAGGTAAGGCAGTCTATGTATACAGGAATGTAGAACAATATTATTGCAATGCACATAGGTATCAAATAAAAGGACATAGCAACTTGGCAATAAAATGTACCTAGAACGCAAAGTTGCTCAGTTCGCCTCTGAATACTACGGGATTACGGACGTTAACAATGGAATCTGGAAGTTCGTTCCAGAGTATTATCGCGCTAGGCAAGGCTGATGAATTGAAGGCGTTAGTGCGGCTAGGAAGGCGTTGGTAGCTGAGGTTATTATGAAGACGACGTGATGTACGGGACGGCTTTGTTAAGGGTAGGTCGAAAGGGCGTTGACTGTAGTGTATTTTGTGCAGAAGGGGGAGAAGGGCTATGTTCCTACGTGTCTGCAGCGTAGGTAGAGAGAGAGAGAGCTTAATGTTCGTGACGCTAGAGTTTCGCTAATAGTCACCAGTGATGAAACGCGCCGCACGTATCTGTATGCACTCGAGGGCACGGATAAGATATGCCTGGTGAGGGGACCAAATGGATGCCGCAAACTCAAGTTGGGGGCGAAGGAATGATTTATACGCTATTAGACGAGTGGTGACCGGGGAACCGAGAAAATTTCGTTTAAGGAAACCTGAAGTGCGTGAGGCCTTGGTGGTGGTTTTTTCTACATGAGTGGACCACGAGAGGTTAGGCGTAAAATGTATTTCGAGGTACTTGTAACTGCGTGCAGGGCATAAGGGTCTTTCGTTTAGGTTATATGTGAAGGTAGAGTTAAATCGCTTGCGACTAAAGGTCATTAATTTGCACTTATCAGTGTTAAGAGACATTTGCCAGGATAGGCACCATTCCCTAATACTATCGAGATCCTGTTGAAGAGCAACGTGGTCACTTGGAGAACAAATTTTTCGATAAACTATACAATCGTCAGCAAATAAACGGATGGAGGAGGTAATGTTACCGGGTAAGTCGTCTATATAAATAAGAAATAACAAGGGTCCTGAAACGCTACCCTGTGGTACCCCGGATGTAACGTCACATAACGGAGAATTGCTCTTGTCAACAGTTGTGAACTGTTTGCAAAATGACAAAAAATTTCTTATCCCTGAGATAGTTAATGAATCTAGATGCAAGGATGATAGTTTGGCGATTAGAAGACAGTGAGGTACCCGATCAAATGCTTTAGAATAATCAATAAATACACAATCAATTATAAGATATTGTTCCATATTAGAAAATAAATTGTTAGCAAATTCTAGTAATTGTGTTTCACTGGAAAAACCTTTCCTAAAGCCGTGTTGTTTCGCGAAAAAAAAGTTGTAATCTTCCAAATGCTGCGCAATTTCGGAGGCAAGTACCGTAATTACCCGATTCTAACGCGCCCCCGATTCTAACGCGCACCCTATTTTCTAGGCAAAAAACCGAAAAAACTTGCACCTCCGATTGTAACGCGCAAGGAACTTTGTGAGCAAGAAAAACAAATGCGAGAGAAACGGGCGATTTATTTCCCGAAGTAATCTCACTCATCTCACTCCTCGTCGCTCTCCGAGAGCTCCTTGTCGTTTTCCGCAGACCGCAACATTTCGTCATCGGTGTCGTCAAGCGCGTTCGCGATGCCACACTTCTGAACGAACCTTCAACCGTGTTCGATGGGATCGTGGCGCACGCCTCGCACGCCCATCCAGCGAGCTTCTCCAGAGGCGTACGCTTCAGCCAACCGCTCGTTGTGAATGCGTGGGAGCCGCTCGTAAGCCGCGAAAGCGGCGCACCTTCGTTGCCGCTGCTGCCATTGCTGTTATCAAGCACGCAAGTGGAATAATTTGACGATTTGTGTTACCGCGATAGAAAAGCCTAGGCACCTAGATCCGAAAAATTGTTGCTAAAAGCTTTGGCGCCATCTTGAGATGGAGAGGGCGATGGGTGGAACGAAATTTCATCTGTTTCGGCAGTTTCGGTTTTGTAACCGATTCTAACGCGCATGCGATTTTTCAGCCTATTGTTGCGGAAAAAAGGTGCGCGTTAGAATCGGGTAAGTACGGTATATGCTCTAGGAGTTTCGACGCGATACATGTTAGTGAGATGGGACTATAGTTCTTTACTTTGCTTTTGTCCCCAGATTTAAATATCGGTACCACTTATCCAATTTTCCAATCAAACGGAATTTCACCTGATGCGAGGGACTGTTTAAAGATATGGTACAGGATGGTGCTTGAAAAGGGAACGGTCTGATGGAGAATTTTTGTGTTGATGGCGTCAATTCCAGGCGAGGTGGACACTTTAAGATTTTTGATTAGTGACGTAATTCCTTCGATGGTGATATCTATGGGACTCATAAATCGATAGTCAACATCTGAAACCGATGGAATACTGGAGTAGTCTTCTTTCGTGAACATCTCGGAAAAGAAGTCATTGAAAACTCGGGGGCATGCTTCTTGCGTTATCGGGGTGCCAGTGTCATTGCGAAGGTAAATGTGATCAGATGTGCTAGGAGGTGATATTGTACTCCAGAATTTTTTAGGGTTGTGTGTCATTAAAGATTGTAGGTCATGTAACAAATACTTTTGCTTTGATTTACTAAAAGCACTGCAGTATGCTTTTTCTGAGGCTCTGTGGTTATTGGTTGCAGTGGCTGTTTTCGAACCTTTGGCGATTTTAAACAGACGCTTTTTCGTACTTCGAAGCGTGCGAAGTTTTTTGTTAAACCACGGCTTTGAAGAACAAACGCGGAAAGACATACGTGGGATATGAGTGTCAATTAGATCCAATAACTTTGTCTTATACCACGACCAGTTATCATTTACGGAACGATTGGAAAAATTATCAAGAAAAGAAGTGCAGAATTCTTCCAAGCCAAGGTTTATGGAATCGTAGACAGCTCTTTTGTAATCAAATATTTGTTTGGGGATGTTGACACGTGCGGTAAAAGACATAGTAATCGCGAACTCCAGAAGGCAGTTTGTCCGTCGATATAAATCCGTGAGAGCAATAAATCTGGTTCACCGTATCGGGCGCTGAAGCAAATACCAGGTCTAATGTATTTGAGCCTCTTGTTGGCTCGTTCACTAATTGCTCTAGGGAGAAATGTAGTGTAAGTTCTATGAATTTACTTGTTTCGCTAGTCCTGGAAGTTAGGTTAGCCAGTCAATATCCGGGAAATTAAAGTCGCCGACCAAGAGAATATTGGCCTTTGGAAACTTAGCGGTAATTTCAATGAGGTTATTGTGGAAATCGGAAGTAAAGTCTCAGGACTATCAGGTGGTCTATAACAGACACCAAAAATATATTGTGAAGATTTCGACGTAATACAAATCCACAGTAACTCTAGGGAGTTGTTACATCTACAAGAAAAGAAGTAATATGCTTTTTTACAGCGAACAGGACACCTCCGCCCTTCTGGTAGTCCTATCTTCCGGTAAATAGCAAATTGCAGCAGTCTGGCAGTACTTCGTTGTTAGTAATATCAGGGTAGAGCCAGGTTTCAGTTAAGGCTAAAACGTCGCAGTTTGTGTTATCGAGATATGAGCACAGTTCTGTACGTTTTTGAAGAATACTGCGCATGTTAGAATAAGATACGGAAAGTTGGTGCTGCTTGGTTCTGTTGTACGGAGGTTCCGAAGGCTTTTTTAACCGCATGATGCCCTCAGCTGTCGTGGCTATTTAGAAGATTGCGTTACGCTGCCACTTGTGGCATCATACACATAAATGTTATCTCCGATTAGCAGTTTGTTGCCGCGAAGTTTTGCATGAAGCGTCTTGCCCTTTAGCGAATTCCATGAGCTTTTTTCTTGATAGCCGCGTTGCAAAACAAAAATCTTCGCGCACTGCAAAGTCTGTTCCCTTGAGTTTAAGTCAGTTTGCCAAGACAGCCTGCTTATCTTTGTGAAAACGAATTTAGCAATTATGGGTCTGCAGTTCTCAGGGTTGTAACGACCAAGCCGATGAGCGCGTTCAATTTGGGATGGCTGAAGTGTTATTTCGAGATGTTGCGAACAGAAATTATTATTTTGGCCTCAGATTGAGGCCATGTTTCGGAAGATGCGTCACCTATGCCGAAAAAGAGTAAATTATCACGTCGAAGCCTGTCTCGGCGTCGTCGCAACGTGTAACTATGGCTTTCAGTTGGTCGGATATGCTTTTCGGGAGGGATTCAGGAGAGGCAGGCCCCGAGGGTGAGCCACTGCTATGCAATGCAGTAGTTTCCATTGATTGGATTCTTTGAGATAGTTGTTTTATTTCTGTATCAACTGATGCCTGCCACTGTGTAACGGACGTTTGCCACTGTTTAACTGCGCGAAGTTCATTTCGAATATCGTCTTGGCCAGACTCAATTCTTTGAACTGTTGCCAAAACCTTAGCTAACATATCATTGTTATCAAGGTGGGGAGGGTCCTATGAGTACTGGTATTCGCGACAGGGATGTTATCCGGAACCGGATTTGATTCCACGTCGCCAGACAAAAGCAACAACAAGCTACTTATACATTGGGTGATTCGTTTTTTCCAAATCGTTCAAGCACACAAAGAGAGTGTCTGGGGCACGACACCACTAAAAGACAGCGATTTGACGATTTAACGCAGAAGCAGTTTTCAAATAACTAACCTGCAACAATACGAAGGGTGAGCGATCCATTCTTGCAGTGATGCGTGCCCCAAGACTGACGCGGTGGCCGGCTGCTTATATTCGGCGGCGAGCATGCTGTGTTATCTGGGTGGGTGGAGCTATGTGGCCGTGGTTGCCAGCTGTCTTCCACGGTGGGCGAAAATAGCGGCGGCGTCCAGTAGTCGGGTGAAGTGGTTCGGTTGTAGTGCCAGTCCGCCAGAAAATCCGTGACTGCCGGAGTATTATGCAGGCAGAAATAAGGGCCATCTGCAACAATACGAAGGGTGAGCGATCCATTCTTGCAGTGATGTCGTGCCCCTTTAATCATCATACCGGCACGACATTTATCATTATGCCGTGCCCCTTTATCATTACACCTTTACAATAAAATATTGTAAATTGAAAAAATCTCTAGAGCATAATTTGGATACACGAAAAAAATTGGCAAAATTCAAGAAATATCAAAAACGGCGAACCGTGTAACGACGTTCATTTTCAAAAAATGCACATTTGGTGGAAGGACACTTGTAATCGCTATAATAGCGTACATGGAGATAATTGGTCACGCAGCATTCAGAAAAAACCAAAAGATTGGCTGCAAAGAACAAAGACCTAAACAAGTGGCAGCAGAATGGTACGTATTTGTAAATAGTTCTCTCAATTTCTCAAGACTTGTTCTTAGCATTTTGTATACGGTAATACATTGTCGTGCAAACACTTCAGCGCAAGCACTACCTTGCCCATGCAAATTGTTTGCAAAGCATTTTATTGCACAGATATTTTGTTCACAGTCTGATAGTATTTGTTGGGCCTTTTAACACCACGTACCTTATTTTCTGGTACGTTTGGTACTGCCGCTATGTCTTAGTTGCCTCAGAACCTCAAGTTCAATGTTTATAACCGATATTGTAATGGGTTTTACTCCATAGATATCTGCGTGCCTTTGATTTCCACCATGCATATTAAGACCCTAAAACGTTTCTTTCTTTGGGTGGGTGCATGTGGGGCCGGCATTGGTGTACCTACAACGCGTAGTGTTTGTTCCCAGAGCTTTCTCAAGGATCTCTCTGAGAGAAATATCGACATTTGAAAGCCATTGGCCGTACATAGTATGAGAGGACATTGTTGATATAAAGTGACGGGTTATTTGAAATAATGATCAACCCACCAATCCATGCATCCGGGCCTTATCGCACTTCGTAAGTGTCAACTAAGTTCGGTATACCTAATACTAAGCTTTTTGGATGCCTTATTTGAATACATGATGCAATATAATCAGCATCACTAGATTAACCTGTGCGACAACAATAAACGTGGAAAGTATTTTCGGTTGCCTACTGTAGGTAATTACGTGCGCGCGCTGTGGCGTGTCTTTGGATTCGAGTAAAACGGTGTGAACCATCTGTACTGTGCGTGGTACAAAAACAAACGCAGCTCAAAAATGCAGTAATATTTAAGCTCTTTTAGGTTCTTACAGTATACCCGGAAAAAATTAAGGAAGCTCACAGTAACGCGTAAGAATTGGAGGTAGCGAAGCTGTACGCAACCTTTACGGCCACCACGACGGTTTAAGCCCCGATTGGAGCCGATTAGTTCTTCTTCACTGCCGCAACGACGTTTACTCAATCATTGTTGCTGTAAGTGTGAACTTCTTTTAATTTTTTAGAAGTGATAATCATTGGACTTCACCTTGGAGGGCGAACGCTATGGCGTGCTTCCTCATTCAGAGCACGTCTTACCACGATTACGGGGAGTGCTAGAATTTTAGAGGCGAAGCATCATAGGGGCGCAGGCTATCGGCTTCTCACGTAGTCATGGTACTAAAACACCGGGACGTTTTTTTTCCAGCACCTCGCGCTTGAACGTAACGCGTAATAAAAAAGCACACCGGGACGCCCGTTTCTCGATGCCTCGCACTGGGACGTTTCATCTCCATGGGCAAAAACGCGTACTAAATGATCACAGTGGGACAGTTGTTTTCGAGCGCATAGGCTAGAACTCTTCGTGCTTCAAAGACACGCGACTTTCACAGCTGAGTTTTATACCTCTACCCCGCAACTGTTTGACCTCCATGGCATAAACATCGAGGTGCCAAAAATAGGGCGCGCAGTGACATCACGCATGTCACGTGGGTGCTCTGTGCAGCGAAGCGTTTGGAAACACGCTTCCCTGTACAGTTTTAAAGCTGTCGAAAGCGGGGTACGCATGCTTTAAATGAGCGAATAATTACATTCCTATATTGCTGATCAAAATGTCTGGCGCCGAATTTTGATCCTTGCCGGGCAAGTAGAAATGGAGGCGTGGGGTCGTTTCCTTAAGACCGGTAGAGAATAGTCGCAGTTACGGTTTGACAGGAAATAGCTCTCTGGCCTGCCAATTATGTACAAATCATATGTAAATTTTATTCTTCTAAAAACTCCGTCGCTTTCACCATTGGGCAAGTTGTTTCTCCCCCTTCGTAATTATAACTTTGTAGATACCCATCGGTTCTTGCAGGTGGCGCTATTGGCACCGAAACGTTAAGCGTGGCAAGTTTAACAATACTGTTTCGAGGCTTATTAGGAGCCAACTAACTTCCTCAGCAAACATTTGGAAGGTCAGTTTTAGTACCTAATGTTTCTGATTATTTCAGGAATCTTTGAGGAGAAACGCCATTGAATTTATGGAAGTTAGCCTGAACACAAAAACACGCAGGTTGACAGCTTTGCTTTTACCGCTGTCATTCGTCGGAGCGGTCGCTAGCACTAGCGTACAAAGAAAAGCTTGTGTTATGTCTCATTGATATCCCTTCAAAACAAAAATTTGCGGGGTGTTTATTTTTTAGCCCTCTTAGAGCCTTACACTTTACACAGTTCTCTTCTTTGTGGAATATAAAATAAAGACGTTCCGTTTTAGGCTGCTTGACTAAAAAAATGCATGCCGTAAATGAACAGTGCAACCTTAAGCGGTTCCTCTTAGATTGTGTGTGCCCAGAACTCAAAGAGCTCAAAAAAAGCACAATCATGTGGTGAAGCTCGCTGTGCATGAAGATTACGGCGGTATGACGCTCGTCTTGGTGTCTATCTGGCTCTCGAATGCATGAATACTGATAAATGTGAGCCACTAGAATCATTACGTTAAGACAAAAACAGTATTTGTACGTCATGGTGACCAAATAACCACATGTGTGGAAGTAATCATTACAACAAACTAAGTAAACAGAATACAATAATGATTGAAACGAACGTACAAAAAGAACCACAAGTAAAGGGTCACGGACGGCACGCCTGCTTGGTGTCCTTTCATCTGACGGAAACGCAGGTAATGGCAGCGTTGCGGCTAAACGGGCGGTTGTTTTAGTGAAGATGTAGGTCACACTGGAGTCACACGGCCATTTCATGTTAGTCTGCGAGGTTAAGCTGACGGCTGGAGTCGTAATCATCACTCACTTTCCTTGGTCACGGCGTCAGCACGCCACCTGTGCGCACGGAATCCCTTACCTTGACGTTCACTCATCCATTACTGCAAGCGGAAACGGAACAATGAAAAGAGACTAAAGGTAATGGTAAATGCACTAAAAGAGAATTCCTGGGGCCCGTCAGCGGTAATATTTATTGCCCCCCTGGAGGGTCACTTGCGTCGTTTCCTTTATCTTCGGATGTCTCCTCACTTCCACTAATATTTGGTCACGGAAGCTTTTTCGCAAAGCAGTTATTGTCGATGTTCATTCGGTTGATTCAGGAACATTCGCCACTGTCAATGGGTTCATGGTTGTATTCCCAGAATGCCACGGTGTGTAAATTGGTCTCTGCGTGCGTTCAATCACGTTCTCGGAGCAACAAAAAATAGATAACGAAGTAAACTAAGCTGAAAAGCTTTAAAATTTGGTTTAACTGCCATACCCCCAAACAAATATTTGTTATGGGGTGTATATGTTTTACTGCAGGGAAATATTGTTGCATATATGCAGGTAAAATTTCTCACAAGAAGAGATTAATTAGAGTAGAATACCCTGCGTGTCTAGTTTAGTGTGCGTCGAGACCCAGTGTGTCTAGTCGTCCTCTCTTGTATCCTCGTATTTTGCGCAGTTTTCGTTTTGTGATAATAACGCCGTAATTTTTATTGTTGCACGACTACAAAGCAGTTTTTTTTCAGACACTTGTTTTAATGAAGCCGGCCTTCCGTTATGGAAAAGCTTCCCTTTTTCTAACTTTTTCTGTGGTCCCCCTCACTGTATCAATGAGTTGAGAGCATTGCAAATATTAACCATGTCAAGCTTTAAGGCGACGCCTAAATGCAGAAAACATACCACCCGACATATATTCTCGTCGAAAATATTTTTTGATACTCAACACCGAAACATCACTATAGTCTAGTGGGAATAAAGTTTAATCCTCCTCCTAGGTGTGCTCTCTTTTTCGACTGTTTGGGCTTGGTGAGGAATATTCAACACAATGGTTTAGATAATGCTCATTTAGGAAAAGCGTTGGGGTTGGGAATAGGAAAAATAAGTGTTAGTTTAAGGTGTTCGCTTCTCCGTGCTCCCACGAAAATCCTGCTGCAGAACAGATCACGGCCCTGGCTGATGCGGGGGTTCCAGTTTCTATATAAAAATTCATGGCTGCGAACCTGTGGCGGAATAAACACAACTAATTCCAATCACGACACAACTTTTTAAGTGAAAAAAAAAAATCGGAGTTAATTCTGCATGCCTGAAAAACAGCAGACGCCGAGCCTACCAATGCAGCTAAACTTTGAAGGTAACAGCTTCCTGTTAGAGAAACCCCAGTGTGCACAATCATCAAACAGAAACAGCAGCAATATCGCGCGTTCTCTTCCCTTTAGCCGGAAGACAACCTGAACCAGAAAACAAAAAATCGATAGTAACCAGAAGAAAGAAAGATGCTTTAAAACTGGTTAAATTAAATGCACCGGTCTTGTGTCGGCTACAAATACATAAAAAAGTTTCCCCAAACAATTGCTACCTGTGGATAATTATGAGTTTCATAAAACAATAATTCATATACCCGAAATCCGTGTTCTAAGCGGTGATAAATTAAAAGCATTGAGGGCTATTTGCACAAACCCATAGATTATTCAGTTCCGGAACGACCAGCTCACTCCCTCCCATTCCTTTATCGACATCCTTCTATTAAGGTGCGCTCTCTTTTTTGAGAACTTTAGGAAAAGCGCGCTTGCCTGCAACCATGCGGGGGTTCCAGCTGGAAAAAATAAACATACAATACTTACGGCCGCGTCCACGTGCTGCTTTAAAACTGTTAAATTAAATGCTCTTGTGTCGGCTATAATAAAAAAGTTTCACCAAAGAAAGCTAAATTTTTGTCTGCAATCAACCGGCTGCGTCCACTTGCCGGTTCTCACAAAAAAGCTAAATAATCAACCAACAAAAAGTACAAAGTTTTACAGATACTAGCTATCTAATACCTGCTGACTTTAAGTATGGAAGGTCGCCCGTCGTCAGAGAAAGTATGCGAAATGAATACATAATTGCCGCTCAAAATTATGCCAAAAGAATTCTGCGACTGGGATATGTACATCACCGCGTTTTCTTGAAAGCTTTGTCATCAAGTTTTGGTGGAAGTGGAATTGTAATTTTAACTTTTGGGTCTCTTTTTACATTGCCAGTCTCCAGCTGTCAGAGCTGTGCGAGTATATTCAGGGCCCATGAAGCGGTTTCCAGTGTTTTATAATTCTTTTTGTTGATGTTATTTACCGGAATTCAACCGAAGTGAATAGAATTTTGCATTCAGCTACGCCCTCAATCAGCTTTGACGTCCAAGCAAAGGGTGAAAGGGTGTATTTGGAAGACGTATTTGTAGGTTCTTTTTATAGTTGTGTATGCCAAACGTAGCTACTGAACCGCTATCAGACATCAGTGCAGGGGTGTATCTGGCGCTTTGTATGTTTTGACTCCTATTCGGGAAAAGAAAAGCGCCTTCCTATGCTTCGTTTCTTCTTTCCAGTTTTTCCAATGTCCACCCGAAAACGCCACTGGGCCAAGCTTGAGACAGGATTCGCACTTCACACAGAATATTGAGATGATTTTTTGGTCGCACGGGTAGCCTGAACGGTGATGTTCGAGGAACCGTTTTTGGGGTTTTTTCTCCTTTGTTAGAAAAAAGGAACACAGCTCATTCCTAGATCGATTAGATCGATGCCTAATCGTAGTATATCTTACGATCGCAATTGCTGTTATTTACTGTCGTTTTGATTTGCATGTTTTGCGCATGTAAACATAAAATGTTGTAAATTGTGCAGATGTACTACGAGGACAACCAAAGACTTCTTCTTATGTAGTTATTACGAAAAATTGGTATCTAGTTGAGGGTTCCTGTCGGTCGGTACCAAGTGGAGTGGATGCGACAGTCTGGTGAATCTTGCATCTGTGGGCAAGGCAACAGCAGGGGTTTGTGTTCTGCTTCTCCGGTATATGCTATGCAGCAATATCACGCGTGATCCTTTGTTGTTTTTTTTTCTGAGGCACGCTCTATAGAACCGCACCATGTGTCGCAGCAGAACGTAATTTAAGAATCCTCATGTGGGGACAGCGCCCCATATAGACGAACCCGAGATTTTCTTGAACGAGTCACATATGCTTTCGCTATCACAAGTTCAGTATATGAATTTCAAGAACTCGCCGTGGTGGCGCAGTGACTAAGGCATTCTGCCTCTGAGTCCAAGGACGCGGGTTCAATACCGGCCGCGGCGGCTGCTTTTCTGATGGAGGCGAAAAGCGAAAACTCTCGTTTCGGCGCACGTTAAAGATCACCAATCGAAATTAATCCGGAACCCTCCACTACGGCATGCCTCATCGCCTGCGTTGCGGCGGTGCGTTAAACCTCATAACCAATCATAATGACTTAAAAAAGAAAAACAGATATCGCCGTGTCACTGAAAGGTGCCACCATTTTCGTCGAAACATCAGAAGGAGCTACCAACCGCGCACTTCACGCGTTGGTAAGGAACTTTGAGCGTGGACACCAACCTTGCCGTGGTATGCGTTTATACGTAAGGGGCCGTTATGTGGCGAAGGCCACACTGAACTTTTGGAGAGCCTTTGCTCAGAAGACCATGCTCGGTCATGAGCAAAGGGTTGTCCACATGTAGAATTGTACTTCTAGGTGATTGAAGTGCTGCTACAAAGGAAGGCGTCAGTAATTGGTCACGTGGAGTGCTTTTGTGCTCTTTTCCCAAGTTTGTCTTGCGCCATTAACATCCAACCGTCATCAATTGTTCACGTGGCCTGGTGGTAGCTTTTACAATGGATTAAAACTTTATTATAGGCCATCAAACGAAATGAGCACTTATTTTGGATCCGATTGGCAGGACACCTTCACTGCTTCCCTCTGCGACAGTCTTGTTAACTGCGACATGTCAAAGAATTTTAAGGCGGCCATGAAGTGCCAATGCGCCTGGGAGCAGTTGTGAATGTTTCATCAGCTCGGCACCCTTAACAAGGCATCACATGGTCAGAAAATTTGTTACTATAATTTGGGCCTTTGGCGTTCTAGTTGATCCGGCTTACACATCTCATCTTGTTGGTTCCAAATGTGACAAGGTCATCTTAGGTGTAATCGCCTTTGGTGTAAACAACACTACCACTGTAGCCAGGGAAAAAAACACGGGAAATTACGGGGCCTGTAAGCCAGCCGTGCGATCATTTTATATTTTTTTACTGCAATAATGGCGAAATATTAGACTGTCAGAAGAGATGAGCAAACTGTATCCGCGTTCTTCTATCTCCTGCTCGCGTTCCAGTCGTTCCCTTGACCTGTTTTGGTTCCAATACGTTCAGAGAAATATGTAAGAACGTTCGACCATACCAGTGACCTTTAGGTGTAGCTAACGCAGATGGTAGAAAATGGATGTTTGTTTGGAGCACCCACGCCGAAATATATGCAACTAGGTCAGCGTGTCGGCATCACGTCGCCCGCAAAAGAATAAATTCCAGAGTTTTGCCTGAAGCTTCTTTGACGGCATTAATCAATTTATATAAATTCGCTTGTGAGGTGTCATAATCGTGCGCCTTTTTTTGATTGACCATTGCTTAAGACCATAAGCAAAAGTTTCAGAAATGTTGTTACCTGCATCTTCGGCTCTAGTTGATCGAGCATCAGACAAAACAAGAAACTGCCTTGAAGCCTCTTTGGGGGTCACTTGAAAATTGCATATCGTCCGCACAAGTTGCACGTCGGGGGACAGCGCCTTTGGTCATACCTGGTTGCATATCAGAGCGTTTTTTGGTAAACCTCACCTGCTTCCTGGAAATAAACTGATTAACCAGTAACAAACTTGACACGTTTTTACTTCGGTACTGCACAAGGCGTTCATGGCCAATGGCACCTTACCTGAGGCATCTGGAACGCCGTGATCTGCTACATTCACGTCTTGGGAACATCCGTTTCAGAGATATGCTGGTTAGTTACCCCTATTAAATTTTAATTTAGGTATTTTGCTTCGTTCCGGGACTCACTATTTTGATCCCGATTGCAAAAAACTAGCAAGTTGCCATGTTCCCAAGCTTCCGACACAGGTTTCTGACACCTTCAAGGCCAACAGTACCGTGCAGTGGTCAACCACAGCGTGGCAGGCACTAAAATGTATGGCGTAGTCTTTTAAAAACCTAGTTGAGGCTTGACTTGTTGTATTGAATAAAGGTTTTGGTATTTTCACGGAAAACTTTCTCAAAGGAAAATTGACGCGGTTACGTAGGGCCAGTAATCTGGTAGGAAAAAGGGTTTAATGCCCTTATAGCCATAAAATGGTGCCTTTGCTTTGTATTTTTATTTTAATTGTTATTGCTTTTCTCGTTAGTAACATTGCATAAAAGCTGAGATGACTCAGTTTGAGAATAAAACTTCAAGGTACAATCGAAGCCCTTGAAAGCAACTGTTTAAACAACAGTTGCCAGGTATGCCGCGGTCCATCGCATATGATTACTTATGCGGACTTTTCGGACTCGCTATTTCTATTTATTTACAATTTAGTGTGCTTTGTTTATAACCCCAATAATTATTTCCAGGTATCGTGTTTTAAGCAAAATTAATTCTCCAGAAGTGACTTTGACTTCTCGATATATAATGTTTAACGTACTTCTTAAGATAACAATAATTCTCCATGTTTCAACCTGATGCTAAGATGTTATACACTATGACGTCAGCAAAAACTGACACCGTTTTATCTCTATGAGCTTACCACACACGCCAAATGACGATCCACATGAATTCCGTATACACGTACTATACAGAAAACATACAGAGCATGATTTGTCATTTTATTGCAGGCAGGTACGCAAAAACTCTGACAAACGTTTGTGTGGCGAGCAATCTCTGAATTCGCCTTTTTTGGAAATCAATTGCGCTTCCTTGATGTCTCGGCATGTCACAATCCGTATTATTTCCGTATTCCCATAATTTCATATGTACGGAACGTTTCACTGAGAAAAGGCTAACTTCACAAAAAGACATTACTTGACTGATCAGTTATGTCCTTGTTTGTTATTGTGTTAGAGGCGTCAGAGGTCAAAATCCAGGCTGTTTTAACCCCACGAACTAAACTTTGTTTTTTGGTGTAGATTTCACACACAATTTGCTGATATTCATCAAGTCCTAAGACAGGCCTAAGTACCTAAGTGCCTTATAAAGTTCTAGAAGTCGTGGTAAAACAGAATGTTTCCTTTTCGCGAGTCAGCTGCCGTAGGTCCACTCTCAAGCGTGAATCACATGGCGCGTTTTTGCACGCGATTCGTGTCGTGTGCAAAAACGCATCATGAGGTTGAAGGGCGTTTTTTTGCGTGCGTTCGGCGTGTGTTTTTTTCACAACCGTGGCGGCTCCCCCCTCAGTTAAAATGACTCACTACGCGGAAGGCTGTGATAGGAGCCTGAATACTTCCGCCAATTGGGAAACGCGCACTTAATGGCGGGAATTCAAAACGATCGGGGAAGCAGCCTGGCCCCGCCAGTTTAGGCTTAGCACCGCGGTGGATATTTGGTGGGCGCTTTCAGAAGCGTTGCGGGTGACGTTTTGTGGTGCAGTTTTCGCCCAGAATATCAGCTCTCCTCTCGCGTCAGCATGCACGTTGGCGCCTCGTGTTGCATTTCAACGAGGGGTTAGAAGCGGTCGCTGGCGCTACCTGCACCGATTTGTGGTGCAGGACGCCATGTTGCACCAGTGTCGCCCTTGTTGCCGCCGCTTGCCACACGGCATGCACCATGCAGTTGGTATTGGTGGTGATATGTCTGAGTGGCGCCCCTTTGATTTGACGCCTACTTAGGGAATCGCGCCGGTGTCGGCTGCTACACTCCACTTGTGAGGGGAAGCAGTTCCTGCTGTGCTAGAAATCACCCACTTTGGTGCTTTGGTGCAATAAAAAGCGTATTTCCCGTAATTCAAATATTTTGCCAGCTTCTGACACATGTGAATAAGTGTAGGCAGTATCCCGCACAATATTGCAACACACGAGGAGACAGACGAACTTGCTTCAGAGTATCGGTCAGATAATCATGTGCAAGTCATCCATCTCAGCTAATTTGCGAGGTTCAGTTCTGAGAGCTCCTCGGTAAGTATTCCAAATGCCAATGCTTAACTAAAGTATTTTGGAGGTGCTCTTTTGAAGGCTCGACCGTCTAACGTTACGCACCAAGCAGCTAGGCTCCTTCACGTGCGTCACACAGCATTAAATAAAACGGCTGCCTTCTGGTGTTGTTGACTTGTATCAGATTATTATATTTTCTGTGCTCAACGCTTTATTTTTTCTGCACCCTCATAAACGTCTTAGTAGAAGGATTGCTGATGTTTGGGAGGCTCAAAAAGTTAGTGGGGATATTTTATGCAGGCTCTATGGCATACGTTCCCTTCTTCGCAAAGAGGCTTTCGTCATTGCTGCGTGCAATAATGTTCATTTCTGTAGCGTGCGTTGTTTATTCACATGCAAAAACAATAATAAGTTTGTGCTAGGCCACCACGATGCGGCGCAGACAACGTTGTCCTAAGTGCTCGAAAGCGGCTTTTACCCAAGAATTTCTATTGTAACTATCCTTATTATAACGCACTCACTCTCATACCGAACAGTTATGATATGATTACGGTGTTGAAGGCTACGTTAGCCTACGGCTTCTGGACTTCTTCAGGGCTGCAACAGCGGCTGGCCGCTCGCTTCACACACGCTACCACACGTATGTCGGAGGCGACGGAGCTTGGCTCGGGTCGGCCTTCCTGTACACAGCAACGGGTTGTCAGTGGTGGGACATTACACGGTCGCAACAACTGGTTGGCAGCGGTCGGATGGCAACTTCGTAACACCTGGAGCCAGCGGTGCGATATCCAACACCACGGAGTCAAGGCAGCTTCGGACTTCGCAGAATTCACGGCGGTCAATGGTGAGAACAGGACTTGTGTTCACTGATTTTTATAAGGCTTTTGAGGATAGCTGGTAGGTCGTGTGTTTTTGTTGCTTTATTCGCGCTAAACAATTTTTGAGCAGTGAGAAAGCAGTACTCTGGACCGGCCATGAAATTGAAGTTGTCGATAAAAACCGCAGTTGTTAGAGCTTGCAAAAGAGTTGCGCCTGGAATTTACGGACGCGCTAAAAAAACCAGAGCTGATACTGGCTATCCTCGCTGTTGGGGCTGACGATGATGAGCTGTCGGAATGCATTGAGCTGATCAATGGCAGGGAGACCGCTAAACGTCAGGCTGCAGAGGCAGAGGCTGAGCGCCAGCGTGAGGAACCCAAGGAAAGAAAGCGAGAACAGGAGCTCGAGGGGCACAAACAGGAACGAGAACGGGAGCGACAGCATGAGCTGGAAATGAAGCGTCTAGACATCGAGGCATCTCGATCTAGGC
The DNA here is from genome assembly GCA_013339765.2 of Haemaphysalis longicornis. NCBI lineage: Eukaryota > Metazoa > Arthropoda > Arachnida > Ixodida > Ixodidae > Haemaphysalis > Haemaphysalis longicornis. Next base: position 10,122,884 of record CM023448.1, on the reverse strand, counting down.
GTGAGAGTGACAGCAGCGCGCCAAGCGTGCAGTCTGCGGCGACTGAGCGACCTACGTTACGAATGAGTGACCTAATGCGACCCTACAAGGTAGGAGAAGACATCGGTCTTTTTTTGGTAACCTTCGAGCGCACGTGCGAGAGGGCCCAGTTTAGCCGAGACTCATATCCGCAAAAGCTGCTTACGCTT
>CM023448.1:10080503-10122596 GCA_013339765.2 Haemaphysalis longicornis | reverse complement strand
CCCTAATTGCGAAAGCAAAGTCGGGAAATACGGCTTTACAAATATATCAATAGCGTGCAATGCTGGGACCTCCACGAACAGTTTTTAAAATTTGCTGGTTCTGGTTCATGTTTGTGTGTTCACATTTAATATCTTCATGACTATACATTCTGATCGAATACGGTGATCCATGACTGTTCCGGATGCTTGACATGGCATTGACCGTGGATGCGTTTCAAATATACTGGATGCAGACGTAACTACGTACTTCAGGTATACGACCAACTTGTGGGCTGAATACGGCCATGGCGCAAATAAACCGGACTTACGAGCCTTTCGACTGGAACCTGAAAAGTGATGCTCACTGTGTTGACGTTCAATAGTTGCGTAAAGCACTCGTAGAGACCGTCCTGTCCACACGATAGAGAAGGCTGCAATTTCGGCGAACGAATGTGCTAAACAGCTGCCTTCATGAGTAACACAGGTAACAAGTATTAATTGTATCCTTGAACGCTGCACTCCGCTTGGTGATAATTCGAAAACTTATGTTGACTCTTCATTGTACGTAAAAGGGATTAAAAACGGAAACAATAACATCCCTCTTGCTGTAATTTGATACCTCAACGCAAAATAATGATGGTCAATTCCTCCTCACCAGAAGAAATCAATATAATGCATATCAAAAATGTGCGGTTAGTTTAAGATCACATACCATTTAACGCACCTGGGGGAAAGCAACATGCATAAAGCCGCCTGCAAGTGAAAAAATTGCGCCCACCTCCCCGCGAGGGGAACCCTGCGTAGATGCGACGCATCCCGGGGTTCACTTGGTGTTTCCGTTGGATTGATTCTGAAATCATGTGAAACGTGTCGGGAACGCGTAGTATTAATTGTTTTATATATTATTATGTTTTATTGGCCAATCTTGGTCAATCTCTCTAAGTGGTATGCTTGGGGATTCGCTGTCGCAGCGACCTTTACTGCATCATTGTTGCTGTAAGTGGGAGCTTCTTTTCTTTTATTGCAAGGGTTAATCATTGCCCCATCATGCGTTGTATCAGTAGCATCCTGACGTAGTTTGAATGAGTCAAGGATATAAGGCGCGTTCGTAGCATTTGATTCTGTCTCGGTTTTGTGGCGCAGTGGGAAGAGCACCATGTACCTCGCGTTCCGCCCACAGGGTCGTGGGATCGAAACCGCGCGCCGCTAACTATTAATTTTTATATGTAGGGGAGGGGTGTGGACGGACAACAACGCCGTATGGAGGGACAAGACGAGTGAATGAGATGCAGTCGCATTTAGAAGTAGCCCTTCAATGCACGCATTCGTCGCTCTGCCAATACCGACGAAGACTAAAAGCAGCAAGATAAGCTTTTCATTTGAATTATGTGTTGGGTAAATTCAGTAGAATTTAAAGTAAAAATATGTATTTACTCATTTTATCCGTATTTGGCGTCAAACACAATTTCAAAAATACCAAAGCGGTACTCAACGAGTTAAACATGTAGTACAAAAAAATATTTGTCTGGGAAACAGAGAAAAAAAGATATGACACAGCATATCGATGGCAATACCGTTAAGTACTCGAATGAAATTGAGTTTTTACCGTTTGTAGTAAATATCCTAGGCCACGAGAATATAACACCACCTTTATCATGTTTTTATTGTTCACGAGCTACACGATACACGCATGTAGAACAAATCAAACAACCCGGTGTGCAAACGACAATGATGGAGGAACGCAAAGATGTTCAAAGTCAAGTCAAGCACCACACAAACTATCAGCCCAGAGACAACTAACCATTTACTGCGCTGCGATTCTCCGTTTCTAGTGTTTCATCGATGCGGGAATTCTATGACCTTCTCTAGCATTCAGCCGTCGGAGGGATGCATTCGAAGGGCTGCATGGAAACGAGGCGGTGCAATTTTTTTTTCTAATTGTGTACGTCCGTGCACCCCTTTCCAAATCCAATTTGCCTCTCCGGGGCCGGAATGGCGTGACCCGATAGGTGCTGCCTTTGTAACACGAGGGAGCCCGGTTCAATTCCCACATCGGGAAGCGTTTTAATTTTTCTTCATATCACTCACGATCATCAGGACAGTGATAGAATTTGGCTTTCCTGCCATGCATTTTGGCTGAACCATAGTCGACATCAGCAACAGCCTTGGACGGTCAGTCGGTCGGTCTCTGTATCCGGCACTTGTGTTTATGAATAATGGAAGATGGAAGACATAATTACCGGCGTTGTGACAGTTTTTAGCCCGTCCTTTTTTTTATTTTCATCTTCATTGTTTCGTTAGCTAACGCTGGTGCCCTCCGTTCTCTAATAAATTCCGCTTCAAATATTTCTGAAGTTTGCTTACGCTGAATGATTGGCAGATACATGTATAAGCCATGGCAACAATTTTCCTTTTTTGAACGGTCCTGTCGTAACGTAGTAGATGTTCAAGCCTACGTTTAACTGTTTTTTAGAGTGGGTGAATTGAGATATATTTTCGCGTTCCAGTAACAACAAAAAAATTGTCTTTGAAAACAGCTTGTCGGCAAGCTGGCAATTACTTATGAGCCGTATCCGGTTCAAGACTTCCTTTGGCTGAGAACAGAATACTAGGACGTTAAAAATGAGTTTGGTGATAAACGACAAATTTCTTAATAAACTGCAACCGCATCATTCTAGCAGACCAAATAGCGTGGCACATGAATTTTCGCCCCCTTGAACGTGGCATAAAAATTGCATGATGATCGGCTCTTGCGCCTATGTGCTTAAATAAGCATCGCGCAGGCTCCACCGATGTAAACCGAAGGTAGCTATATTTTCTCCATGTGCCCGTTCTTTACCTCCCGCAAATTTCTTTCATCTTCTTCTGCGTGGGGACATCATTATTGAATGACTCGAAATTGTTTTTCTTTTTTTCAACCCATTAACGTCGAGTTTTGTCCCCACTCATTCAGGCCTAATTGCACTTCGGTATGCCCAGTGGCGATTACATACAACATAAGGGTATGTCACCGTCTCGGCGTTTCACTTTAGGGACCTTGAAAAAAATCCCAGTAATTCCGAGAAACCGGTGCCTTTTGTACATCCGGGGCTGTGGATTACACGGCGAAAACCTCGCCTGCGTTGTTGAAAGCTGGAAGTGAATGAATGATTTCACTTGAAGTAAGGGCCCCTGCATGAAGAATACGACGCTGCAGCCAGGCGTAGCTCCGAACAAACCAGTATTAAACCGACCGCTTCACTTAGAGCAAGCTTTAGCCACGCAGCTCACTTTCAGTGTTTACAAGCTCATCATCAGAGCAAGTGAGAACCTATCTTGCTATAGGAATCCCGATAGAGCTCTCGGAAGTATTATTTTATGCAAAACCAGGCTAACATGGACTGAAAGTAAAGATTTGCGTCTTTGCATTGACGGAGTTCAAAATATGGCCACGGCGACGACATTCGCCGAAGAGCAGCCCGAACTACGGAACGCAACATTGATTTCGAACAACCACCCACCCACACTTTACTGTTAACCGCCGACGAACGAAACAAGAGGTTTGTTCACGATGAGTCTACTGAATAATGAAGGCTCAATATCTTTGGAAATATCTCTCCCGGGAACCGGTGTGTACGCCTGCTCCTAGCTGAGACAATTAACAAAATGAATTTGTGAAAAACATAAAAAGTGCCTGTAAGGGTTCCAGGCGCCAGCGACGCGGGATGTGCGAAATCAGAGGGAGCGGCGCGGTTCAGGGAATTGGGAATGAATGAATTTATGGCATCAAGCTTGTTAAAAGCAAACAGCCTCTGGGTTACACCGCTCGCGTGAGGAGACATTGTCACAGGCCGCAGCCACGTTCTCGCGTTGTTTTGGTCGGAGGGCATGGTGCAGCTGTGGGGAAACGTTGGTGGTACGGCGTTTTGAAGTGCACTGCGCGAGCTTGGCAGTAGCTGGCTCTGCGCCCACTGCGGTTTTGTTTAGTCGGTTGTAAAACCATTCGGTTCGTTCCGCCGCCGGAGACGGGGAAGCTTGGAGCTGTCAACCGGGGTTCGACGGCGGTCGATCTATGGGGAAGTGCTCCCTTTGTTGGCCCGTGCGCGCGCGGTGTGGAGGCGTGCGAGGGTGTTCGTGTGGCGGCCCGGGAAGGGAGATGCGACGCCTGCGCCGGCCGCAGTGTCCTGTGGTCCCTACGCACTGATACTGGCGCACGGTCCAATTAACCGGCCATCGGCTGTCAACGGCGGACACTATCGGAGGCACGCCGCCTTTCCTTAAGATGGACGGTTATGGGTCCCAGCTGGCGTGAGTGGCTGTCCGGTCTTGGACGAGAAACGTGAAAAGAGGCGACGCGGGCCGCGTTCGTAGAAGCTTGTCTATTGCGCTTGCACGTATTTCTGCGCGTTTCTGAATGCTTGTTGTAGCTCTTTCATTTGCTTTTAATATTTTCCTTGTTTCTGCTGTGAGGAAGGGTGACCGATGTTTCAGGGTTACAGGGGGCGTTGCCCACCGCAGTTCAAACCCGGATGTGTAACCCCACCAATCATTGATTGATTGATTGATTGTAGGTTTAAGGCACGCCGTAGTGAAGCGCTCCGGATTAATTTTGACCACCTGGGGATCTTTAACGTGCGCCGAAATCTCGTACACACGGGCAATTTTGTTTTTCGCCTCCATCAGAAAAGCGGCCGCCGTGGTCGGGAATCGAACCCGCGACCTCGTGTCAGCAGCGCAAACGCCTTAGCCACTGAGCCACCGCGGCGGGTAAACCCGACCGATCATATCGCCAGGGAATGCTGATTGGCCTGTGTATCGGTGGTGGAGCTAAGTGACCCTTTAAAACCACGAAACACGAGGTCTCGAGGTCTAATCCCCAGTGTTTTAATGTGCTATGCACGGCCGGCGTACCGCTGGGCTAGCCAGGTCAGGCTAGGGAGGATCTCACCACTTGGGTAGTCTTAGGTCAGGGTCAGTCGCTGACGGGGGTGCCGCGTGCACACAGTCTTAGCTGACCAAGAACACACTTTATTTCTTACTCTGTCTACTTCAGTCTGTAAATATCCTGTATATGTCTTCGCTTAAATATACAGTTTAAAAACTCAACAATCATCGTCGTGTCATCAGTGCCGCAACCATCAGGCACCAACGCAGACTATCAGAAGACTTCTACACGCCACAACATCGCGCATCGAAGCAAGAAACAATGAACCAAATCTTTACTGGCGCAGTCGGGCAGGATCGGCGTGGCACGGCGACAAGGAGGGCGACTACTGAAGAGCAAGAGCCGCATCTGCAACGTGGGGCAGACCCCGCCTTCCGGGAGCCCGGGCAGACCACGGGATGGTGAGCGAGAGACAGCTTGCCGGGGACCAGCAGGATCGATAGAACCGGTGACATGCCATTGGAGAGACTGCTGGAGTAGCGGCACAATGGAAGAGGGACTGCTGACAAGGAAGACTGGGCACGGATAGTTCAGCGACGAGCAGCAGCGAGAGAAGCCACCGGGAGAAAGACGGAGAAGCGACGGGCGACTACGCATGCGAAGGTGAGTCCCCTTTTTCTGTCACCCAGGGGCGAGCACTGCTGTCCGCATTGAGTCTCGGTGTTTCAAGAACATGCGTTTCAGGCATTTAAACCCGGACAAGTGTAGGCTTTCAACGGTGAGCAGGGACGTGGAGCGAGAGCAGGGGGAGGTTCATCTGACCTTTAAATGCCGAAGATGAAGCTGGAGCTGAGGCTGGTGTCCAAGCGTTGTAAAGCTGTAGAACGTGAGCTCGAGGTCACAAAAGCGAAAAGAAATTCAGGAACAGGAGCAGGAGATAGTTAAGGTACGGCACCTAGCCAAGACGCACACGCGGAGCTCCGTTATTTTTCGAAGATGCTGGCGCAAGTGCAACCGAAATTTCCTGCAGAGGCAGAAGTGCCCATGTGGTTTGAGTCCGCCGAAAACACACTGGAGGCGTACACGGTCCCACAGGAATTGTGGGGCCAAATTGTCTTCCGCTAATAGCGGAGAGAGTGCAGTTCTTGTCGACGCGCCTGACACCATCGCAACACAAAGCTTATGAGACGCACAAGAAAACAGTGCTCGAAGAGCTTAAGGTATCAGCAGGATAGTATCTCAGGCGGTTCCTAACGACGAGGAAAAGGGCAAACGAAGGGTGGCGACCGTTTGACACGCGCATTCAGAGGTACCTCAATTTCTACCTCGACGCGAGAGGGGTGAAGACGTTCGATGAGCTTGTGGGGCTACTTGTAGCAGATCAGCTCAAAAATAGCCTCTCGTAAGGCGCACTGCGTGACGACACGTCTCAGGAAGGGAAAAAATGGGAGAAAGCTTCCGCTTTGTCAGCCCGTTTGCAAACATTTGAGGAAGCAGAGGGGGAAAGGCAGCACATCCAAGAAAGCAGAGGCAAAGGAAGCCCAGTTACCCTATGTGCTGCAAGAGAAGGAGCTATAAGGAACCGCCGAAGCAGGGTGCCGGGAAACAGTTTGTTGATAAGCGGGTGCCTAGGGGGTGTTTCGCTTGCGTTGCCCTCGGTCACCATAGTGCCAGGTGCCCGCAGGGTACAAAAAAGCAGCCAAGCCAGGCTCCGAGCAACGGTAACAACAGCTTGTCCGCGCGGGTGGCGACAGAGGGGATCAACGGCGCGCACAGTGAGATGCAGGGAGTCACTTTGGACTATTTGAACAGCCAGATCGGTGCGATCCTCGACAACGGGGCATAAATCCCGGTCCTCCGCGAGAGCGCCATTACCGCGGAGTTAGTTAAGCCTGATGACACCATTGGCCTAGTTTTCGCTTTTGCAGTGAAAGTTAGCGCCAAGTTGGCGGTGGTGCCCCTAAACATTGCGTGCGAGACGGCGTATTTGCCGAGATAAGAGAGACAGGGCCAGTGCTCTGCGCACTAACTGACAAGTTCGTTTCACGAACAACTTGATTGCTTTCCGGAGAAGCGGGGAAGTTGCTCACAAATGAGTACGACATGAAATGGCTGGTAACGGTGGGCAGGAGGAAGCGACGGCGTGCGCGGAGGTCGAGCTGGCGGGGCGCGAGGCCGGGGCTACCGGCCTCGCGCCCCGTTGCCGAGGGAGGCAACGACGAGACATGGTGGGACTGACTCAGTGTGTGCGTGTGTGCGTGTGTGCCAGTGATCACCGGCACACACGCACTCGCAGTCGAGTTACAGACAATGTGCTATGCTGGAGAAATTTCTTTCCTTGTGGAACTCTAAGGATTTGGGGGGTTTCCTTGTTCGTAGGGTTTCCATGTTCCCTTTTGTCCATCTTCGCTTCGATCTTCGCTTTTGTCGCCTGTCTTGTAAATAGTTTTGTTAATCACGTAGTGAAAAGTGGGCCCCTAAGGGAATCTTGTGACGAGCTTGTAAGGATTCCAGGCGCCAGCGATGCGGGATGTGTCGAACGCAGAGGGATCGGCGCGGTTCCCGGAATTGGGAGTGAATGACTTTATGGCAGCAAGCTGGTGACGAGTAACCGCCTCTGGGTCACCCCGCTCGCGTGAGGACACATTGTCTGGGGCCGCCGCCGCGTCGTCGCATTGTTTCGGTCGGAGTGCATGGTGCAGGCACTGGGCCCACTGCGTTTTCCTTAAGGTGGTTTCAAACCATTCGGTCCGTCACGCCGCCAGAGACGGGGAAGCTTGGAGCTGTCAACTGGGGTTCGATGGCGGTCGATTCATGTGAAAGTGCTCCCTTTGTTGGCCCGTGCGCGCGCGGAGTGAAGGCGTGCGAGGGTGTTAGTGTGGCGGCCAGGGATGGGAGATGCGACGCCTGCGCCGTCCGCAGTGTCCTCGCGCTGATACTGGTGCAAGGTCCAATTAACCGGCCATCGTCTGTCAACGGCGCACATTATCGGAGGCACGCCGCCTTTCTTTAAGATGAAAGGTTATGGGTACGAGCTGGCGTGAGTGGCTGTCCGGTCTTGGACGAGAATCGTGGGAACAGGAGACGCGGGCCGCGTTCGTAGAAACTTGTCCCTGGAGCTTGAACGTGTTTCCGCGGGTTTCTGAATGCGGTTGTAGTTGTTTCATTTGCTTTTGATATTTTCCTTCTTTCTGTTGTAAGAGAGGGTGACCGATGTTTCAGGGATTCGGGGGGCGTTGCCCACCGCAGTTCAATCCCGGATGTGGTAACCCGACAAATCAGATCGCCAGGGGATGCTGATTGGCCTGTGTATCAGTGGTGGAGGGTAAGTGACCCATTAAAACCACGAAACACGAGGTCTCGGGGTCGAATCCTCGGGGGTTTTAATGTGCTATGAACGGCCGGCGTATTGCCGGGCTAGCCAGGTCACGCTAGGGAGGATCTCACCACTTGGTTAGTCTTAGGTCAGGGTCCGTCGTTGACGGGGTTGCCCCGTGTACAGTATTAGCTTACGTAGAACCACGTTTTATTTCTTACTCTGTCTACTTCCGTCTGTAAATACCCTATATATGTCTTTGGCTTAAATATATAGTTAAAAAACCCCGAAAAACTACCATCGTCGTGTCATCAGTGCTGCAACTATCAGGCACCAACGCAGGCCATCGGAAGACTTGTAGACGCCACAACCTCGGCGCATCGAAGCAAGGAGCAACGAACCAAACATTTACTGTGCCCTTCTACATGTTCTCGTATTGTGCCTAAAACCAGTGCTACCCGTATGAGAAAATGTTACCAGTCTAAATTATATTCCACGTTATCAGCCACAGATGGAAAACATCCCCACGCCCGAATGTGTGGAAGTGCGCCACCTGTGGAATGAAGGATCCATCTGAGCACCACAGGTACAATACCTTCGGATCCCTTTTCAATGAGGAACACGTCAAGGCAACTAAAGCTGCCCAAAATATTTCTGCGAACCGCACAATAGCGATGGAAGAATCTCGCCCGCACGCCCATTGTTAGGCAGTGTAGTATGAAGCAATAATCTTGTTGTAAATCATGTTTATTGGAAAAAACTTGGGCACCACAATAAACCAGGGGAAAATACAGTCACTGAAGGAGCAGTGAACACTGATATGTGCATTCAAGTGAGACCGAACTTTATGCCGACGTTCTTGTCTGGAACCTTTGAATAACATCTAGAACAATGTTGATCACGTAATGACAGTTCATCTCAGTGGCAGCAGGGTGAAACACTTCAGCTATAAGAACAATTACGTGGCCTGGCACGCGACCAACAGACCGAAGGCTCACTCATCTCAGAAAGGATGGTTCAGGAAGTGGCGGCTTAGCACTGAAAACAAAACATGTGTATCGATCCACTGCCAAAATAAACGGATTTTACAAAAAACAAAAAAATGTCTCATGGGGCGCACCAACGCTTGAGCCGAATCAGATGACGGACCTGAGGACGAGTGAAGTTGCAGTCAGCGACGACCTGGAGACAAGTTGAACGACAGCTCTTTGAAATATGTATGGTCCGAAATACCGTTGCGGGAGCTTCTCAGTGAGGCCACGTCGTCATAGCCAAACACGCACGCTATTTTTTCGATAAAAATTGGTGCATTGAAGATGAAAGTCGAGTCGTCTGGCGTGCACTGCCTGCCGGTTGCTGGTATCATTGTGCGTGTCGTCGACGTTGTCATCCCTTGTGTGTTGCAGCTTACCATCAAGACCGTTTACCATCAAGACCGTAGACAAGCTGAAATGAAATAACCTCCGGGGATCTTTGGGGTAGTTTCTTTGCACGGGAACACGACGTAAAGGGAATTTTCTCTCACGTTTTACGGTAAAAGTGAACGTGCATAAACATCATATCCGCGATCGTGTTGTTCAGGCATTCTGTTAGTTTTATTGGTTGGGGGTGGTACAGCGGGGATTTTCAGTGATCAGTGTTACTGTTGCCCAAGGCTTCCTGCGGAAGCTCTGCAGTGGAGCAATATCCACCGTACGTGACTAGAACATCCAGGCCTGCACGTCGCAGAACACATGAAAGGATGTAAACGTTTGCAACTTATTGTGTAGCCTTCTTGAAAAGAGCGGCGGACTGCGCGTAGCAAATCATGTGGTTTGTGGATAGAACAATACATCTGGGCTCGGCTCACCACCTCGAGAACAGGCCTAGACAATCAATACCTACTTATTAGAAGGCATTTTCTCGACCGGCTGGTCTCGTCGGAGGTGTTTCTCGCAATGACTACTGCTCCAGACATACTGGCTAGGGAAGAATATAGGACGGGGCAAGTAATACATTGCATTGATTTTCCCGAGCTTACTTGCAGCAACGACGGGACCTGGTGATGGTTCGTCGTTAAACTTTTCCCAGGTTTTTCCCGGAGGCCTCCCGGTATTACGCCAAGGCGCTTTGTTTTCATCGGGAACGAAATTTTTTAATGCAACCACATGTATCAGGGAGAATTTAGTGGTATTGCGCTCAAGAGCTATCATTTCCAGACAAACGCTGCGTCCTTTGTGGTACTCAATTATGTAGTGCAGTTTGGGGTTGCTAGACAATAGATGCCTTGGTAGCTCTCTTTCAGGATGCCGGAAAATATTGCCGTCTTCTTTTAGTCAAACGCTGTTGGGGGCACTGGTACGGGTGATGTGGTGGTGAAAACGTTTTATTGAGCTGGAACAGAGTTAGTTGAGCCGTTCCTCTCTTGCGGGGACGTCCCCAGTCCAGGATGCCCTGGGTACGTGAGGCAAGTTGCGCCCGGGATATCAGCTCTTGCTGTTCACCCAGGTCGACGGTAGCCAGCTAGCCCTCTCACTGCTCAGTGGTTGGGTTGGGAACGAAGAGCAGAGTTGGGGTTAGGTGGCACTCTCACACCATGTGGTATAGGGTGCACGGGGATGGGCAGTGTTTGCATTTTGTAAAGTAGTGTGCAGGATAAATATCATGAAGGCGTGTGCCATGGGGAAGGGTGCTCGTTTGCAGCCGCCGTAAGATGCACTAGTCGGTCTTTGGAAGGTTCGGATGAGAGGCAGCCAGCATCCGAATCTGTCCTACCGGGTCAGTAGATGGTGGTGACTTCGAATTGCCGGTAGCATAGCCTCCATCTCCCGATACTTTTTGAATGATCCGCAAAATTATAGAGCTGCAGAGGGCGTGATGCTGCTTTGCCTGCTTGAATTTACCACCTTGAAAATTTGCTTGACGTTCTTTTGTATTGCGGGAAGGCCAATTTTTTTTCTTTTTACTTGGGGTTTTCTTCCATGAGTAAAAATTCCCCGGAACTAAATAAATAAACTTATAAGTTTCGCGTGTTTCCATTCTGCTTCTCAGCGCTTTTTCTCGGGTGCACAAAATTGGCAGAAAACGAGCTTACGACGCTCCACTCAAACCTGTCAACTTATGCCGTCAACTAGCAGTTCACTAGGCGCGCTGCTCGCCAAACCTTAAGTACGGCAGGTTCACGTTGGTGATATCATTCATAATTTTATTCGGTCAGCGCTAAGCTTACAACACGCAGAGACTGCGTGTCCAAAATAAACACATTCCTTGCGGTCATGCACCCAAACATTTAGCAAAATTTGTTAAAAACGGGGAAACAAATACTAAATGCAAGAACAAAATTACACCATCTTCGGACGTGGGAATGCTGAAGAGATGGAAAGCCGTGCAAAGTTGAGATGCTTCGCATCTCCTCAGGGTTCCCACGTGGGAAGTAGGTGTAATTCGTTTGCTTTTCGCTTCATCAGAAAAGCGGCCGCCGCGGCCGGGAATCGAACCCGCGACCTCGTGCTCAGCAGCGCAACGCCTTAGCCACTGAGCCACCGTGGTGGGTCTCTGCTAGAATCGTTGGCGTCCATTGTCGGCTCACCGGACGGCCCAGATCGAAGCAGCAACTGAAGGGAGCAGCGGCGCGGACCTGGTTTATCTGAAGTGGCGAGGGGGGAGGTGAGAGGAGGAGCAGCGCGCACAGCTGTTTTGGAAAGGAGAGGGTGACGTTACCACAGCTGGCGTTAAGAAGGGGAGAATAGGCGCAGCGCAAACAGGTGGTGTGGAGAGGAAGAGGGGAGGGAGTAACGTTTTCACAGCTGGCGTGGAGAGGAGGAGAGGTGCGGACGGACGCCGGAAGGACAACGGACATAGCGCCGAGCAAGAGATGCTTTGCATCTAAAAAATGCTCCTTATTTGTTGTTTTATCAGGAGGCCCTGTTAAATGGCTTAGTAATAAAGTAGATAGCCTAACAATTTCTTGAACGTTTCATGCGTGAAAGAGGTGGAGGGCCGTACCGAATGACAAACAGCGTTATAATCCAGGTTAAGTTTTTTAGGCCTTTGGAAGGCGATGACATTAGGTGGGCTACAAACTGCCACTATTGATCCAATCTGCCTGTCGGTCTGTTGGCCTCTCACTCGGCTCAGGCATTGCCCACCCATCAAACCGAGGTGAAAGATTGCTTAAACAGAACTCCCATAAAGTGACGACCGGTCAGCACAACTGAAACTAATTCCATGGGTCACATAGGCCGCCATTAGAAAGGGCAGTTAAAACATGGGGGATATTTTAAGGAAAATACGGCTACATAAGGGAAATGCCACATTTCTTCTAATTACAAATATGTATTCGTTTTGCCGTTGTAAGGAACACACCACATCCTAATGGGCTATCACAGACAGGGGCAGTAGCATATATTTCCAAAACCGAAGGTTTTTTCTATTGCTGCTCCAAGTACAATGAAAACAAGACACTAAAACGGTGAGCGCTGTGCCGATAGTTGCCGAGAAAGAATGCGAAGGCGGAGGCGGAATAGTTGTAATAAGTTGAATAGATCGGCGTCGCATTCATTATGAGGGGAGAGTAAGTGAATTGAAAGAGCGTGAGAAGTGGACGGAGAGGAGCGAAGAGGGGTGTACAGGATAGCTAAGCAACGAAATACAGAGCCCTTTAGAAAATACCGTTACGAGCATATTTTTCGTCATCGTAAGATTTCTGGATAACAATATTTATATAAGTGTTCAGGCAACATATTCGTCATTAGCTTGGTGTCTATCACAGGAGAACACGTTCACCGGTGTGCGTAACAGTATTTTGAAATTTGCAGTTACTACGTCGGAAGATGACTACAGACAAAAAGTTTTGGGGCAAAGTTCCTATGCATCTCTTAGCACATTCGCCACTGACAAGCACCTACTGCAGCCGTGTTTGGTAGTTTTCTGCTCTCAACAAGAACTCCACTACACAGGTAGACTTCCGTGACTCGTTGCGTCTCGCTGTACCGGCGGTAAAACGAGTGATCTCACATCGCTTCGAGCGGTTGATCGCTGCTCATTTTAGGGGCCACCATCAGTGTTACAGTGTAACAGAAAGACCTTGGGTGAATGAGTTAGGTACGCCAGTTGTTTTAAGAGTTGCGGGAGAATATACCCCGGTTTAACGCGACAAAAAAGTGAACGTATGCAGCCCGTCTTAAAGGGCAACAGCACCAAACTTTTTGGCTCCTTGAATACACGGTATTCCGGTAGTATTACCTTAAAATGGGCTACCAGCAAAATTTGGTGGCCCAAATATACGTCGCTGCATCGTAAACGAAGATCAAAAGTGCTCTTTTCAAACCGAAACTGGAAAAAAAAGGGAGGCCATCTCGGCCTGCTGGGAGTGACGTCACACACACGAATGGAGTTGGAGCAGCCAACGGATTCTCCCACGGCTGCCAGCGAGAAGACGGCGCGAATTCGATGTGTTTTGGGTCGTCTGTTGCGGAAAGGGGTTGGAAAGTTCTTGCTAGCATTATTGCTTCGCTGTGAGCTGCTCAGACGCGCCTGTATTCGTCCGGTAAAGCGAAAACACAGGCATAGTGAGGCATCGCTGCGAAGGTGGGAGCTAGGTAATAGGTACACAAAAGGCAGTGTTGAGCGCTAGATAGGCGCCGGCACAGTCGATATTCATTGTGGCGATCGAACCATCCTGTGTTTGTGAGAGAAGAAAAGACAAAAACGCCACCGTTGGAGGAAAGCGTCGAAACATGCCGACTTGTGTGTCAGAATTTGGTTACAGCGCATATTGTTAAAATTTAAACCGAGAATTTTATTATGTTGTTTACAAGGGCAGTTTTGTTCCTGTTAGCATGGTTACTCCGCCAAATCTTTAGATAACGATGCCATCCAGCGACGAAAGCACTGCAGTATCTTCGCTTGTGTCGTGAAACAATGGTTTTCTTCGAGGTTCAATGCTGCCAAATGCGCCCCCCCTTTTTTTCATATTATTTTCTTTTTACTGGCGAGAGAAATGTTGCGAACAGAAGCTAGTTTAATTTATTAAGTGCGAATGCACTTTATAAGCGACCCCAAACAATCCACCGCCGGGGGCGGCGGCGGCGGCGGCGGCGGCGGCGTCCACAGTGCTCCTCTATATTTAAAAAAGAAACAGCATCCGGCGCCAGGTTTCGATCCGAGGACTTTGCGGCCGCAGCGCGTCGCTCTACCGACCAAGCCACGGACGCGACGCTGATATCAGTGTTAGTGACGCGCCTTACATCTTTAACGCATTCAAACTACGTCGTCAGCGGCGTGCGTTGGCGACTCAGCGGCGTTAAAGCGGCTTGATAACTGCGTGGTGTACACGTGATACTACAAACCCGATGGAAGAGATGGAAGAGAAGGCGGCGAGGCGGTGGGCTGCGGGGGCCGAGCGCAAGCGCCGCAAGCGGGCCGACAACCGTGCATTCGCACTTTCACATTCTCCCCCTCGGGGAAATGCGGGGGGAATTTTTTGTTGGTGAAGTTGCTCTCACTGAATCGATTCCGTGCGGTGCGCCGCATGCCATACGAGGTCGCTCCCCGATCGGCGCGATAAGAGTGGCAACAGCTTTATCCCCCTCGCGTCGGCCTCACTCGCGCCGCTCGGGCTTTCGAAGAGTCGACCGGCCGCCATCGTGCAGTGGGCCGCACAGTTATCTGCCGTACTCGCTCGCGCCCCGACCGGCCCCGACAACAGCTTATTGCCTCGCGTCGGGTTTTCTGCGTATTGCACACTCGTAGAGACAGCCGGCCGCGAACTTGCAGTGCTCCGCACAGCCACCGTAGGCGTTCGCGCGCCGACGCACAGACCAGCCGCGCCAACAGCGTCTCGCGTCGAGTAGGATGTAGATGCGTGTCGCGTGGTCGTCGAGTCGACGGAGAGCATGCTGCCGCCATCGCGAACACGAATTAGCCGTTGGGCAACTGCCGTACTCGCTCGCCGACAGTGTATTGCCTCGCGTCGACCGAACCCGGAACTCTGTGAATTTGCCAATTATGTCCCGCCAACCCAGCGCTTTTTCAGCTTCTCGCATTACGTAAACCTGTGAAAGAAATTATTCATGCAAGATGCACAACTAGCGCTGCCCACTCACGTGATCCCGCACGTAGAATGGCTACTGAGGAGAGGGGCCGGCAGCACGGGAGTCCTGTCTCTCATGTAACATAAGCAACTTCACCTCAGTCATAGAGTTTCATACTAATATATACTAGAGGGAAATCTGGCGCCACTGTTTTGGGGGCCGCGCTACAGCGAGCGTTCCGTCATGTACCGGGCAGGCACGTTCCACTTGTCCTTGGCATGGCTCAGGAACAGGCTGAAAATTTGAACCTGGGTGTAAAAAAGCAACAATATTACTGTTGAAGGTTTATGTAATTCGTTTTCTTATTTTAAAGTTGAACCTCCAAAAGGATTGATATGTCAGTAATTATTGAGAAGCTTCATGCACGATGAACAAGAAGAAAATGTTACCCGTTTTGTTTATTTTGCCTACGACACAAAAAGAAGCCGTATGGCCATCTAAGCCAAGTAAGCGAGGAACGTCGCTAGGGGCAATGGCACTGCCCGCGGCAGCCCGCGACTGCAGCGACAGATTTCCCTTTAGTATACATTACAGTCTGAAACTCTATGGCCGCAGTGGCACCCAAATTTAAAATTAGGTCACTAGAGACTTTACGAAACGTTGAAGCAGAATTTGGGGCAGGTAAATTTTTGTGGCAGTTGGCCTTCAAGCTTGGTTGCACTTTGATGTCGAGGGCTGCTATTAACCATTGCCCTGACGTTGGCCTTTGACATGATATTTAACATACCGAAATATTATCGAACCTTGAATGTCCTTTAGAGGGACATTTAGGGAAAAATAAAATGATATAATAAAATTGCGGGGGTTTAGTAGTAGGTATAAGTAATTTTCAGGTCTTCTCCTAACCAGGAATGCACCGCGGTGTCTCGTGTCGCCGTGAGGGACGAGGCAGACTCGGATGTCCAAGCTATGTACAGTTTATGTACAGGAAATATTTACAAGGCATATACAACGGGAGCAGAAGTAGCCCACAGTCGGGGCTTAGAAGTTTGCCGGTGTCTAGCCGGCGCAGGCGGGACTGTCCCCTTGACCTGCGGGAAGTTCAGAGCAAAAAGACCCCATCCTCTCGCCGGGCCTGACATAAATACCTCGATGTCGAAGGGCTGCTATAGAAAACAAGCAAACGACAAGGTGGGCCATTCCAAGACCGAGCAAGGTGTGCGTTCGGAGAACCTCCACACGTAGTCGTCACCGCCAAACTTGTCAAAGGAGCGGCGCCCTTTTGTCTGCCGGACACGACTGCTCGTTTACGTAGGCGCCATGCGTCGAGGCGGCCTAATTGTCAGCGACGCTCCGAAGGGTGACGGCCGAAACGATAAATAATGGGGGGGTGGGGGGGGGCGCGGTGTTGCGGACAGTGGTAGGAAATTTACGTATACATGTGTCATCTTCTTTACAACAAGAATTCCATGGACTGTTTTCCACACACTTTGGTAACTGTTAGCACCAATAAACAGAAGCAATCACCGAACCAAACTCATTTCCGACTACACGTGAGAGAACGCGCACGCGAATCCAAAAGAGGAGCCTGAGCCGATACGGCGTCTAGCGCTCTCCGTCAATGCTTTTTTTTGAACCTGAACCACGGTGAAGGCCAAACCGAAAAATTTGCTTCCATTCCCCCCGTCGAGAGCCCATGTAAACACCTCGGTGAAAGCTGCTTCAGTGGCTTCACTCCCTTCTGCCGCTCCCGCTGGGAAGTGGGAGCGCATCTTTAGGGCCTCTTAAAACTTCCAAGGAACGTGGTACGTGCCCCGTTATCTCTGCTCGCCTTCAAAGTGGCCTTCTCTACAGTGATTTGCAGTTTCCGCTATTCTTCCCCCAAGCACGTTCGGGCAATCTACCAGCCCTCGTTGGAACAGCTCTTTGCGGAGCTTCCAATTTTTGTGTTTCCATGAGTCCAGGCCTCAACTGGGTCAGAGAACTGGGTCAGGTTCCCTTCCTTTGCGCAATAGAAGAGACATGCACAAACTCAAAAAGGAAGAGAACTTGCTGCATTGTATTTTTCTCCTTTTCACCTACTTCTAAAGCCCGCAGATACAACGCTAAAAGAAAGCCTACGCCGGCGTTGAATAAGGTTTGTTCTGAGACTAGCAAAGTAGGGCTCAGTGAGGAGAGAGAACTGAAAAAGATTATATTTAAAGAAAGAGAGAGCACGAGGTGCAGCTAATTTTGTAGGGCTTCGTGAAGTCTGGCAGTCTCTATCCAAGCCTCTGACAAATCCAAATACTCTTTTCTGGTCTTGCCTGCGGGCCGTCACATACAGAATGGTCTTGTGGCATTTGCATGTAGTGAGGGGGATTTTCACTATATATGTTATAGAGCAATGGTGCAGCAGAAGTGAATCTGTGCAATCAATTTATATTCCCGTTTTGCAGAAACCCTACCCCATATCATATGTGCAGTGTTACAGCTTCTGGTGCGTCAATATGGTTTCTTAGTGCCTTTCTAGCGGAAGGGGTTGTGATGGTAAGTGATATAATGTGTTTATATACTACAATATTTTAAGCCTATTTGGTTTTATTCTGCCCTTAATAATGTCTCGCCGCACTTGCTAGGACTCGAGTATTATGTTTCACTGGTTGGGCGATTTTTCACTTAAGGTACTTCGCGTCTTCAGAAAAACCGTGGGAGCCAAGAGACACGCGGTCAGCCGCTACCCCACAAAACCCGGCTTTTGAGGTACACCTAAGTATGCCTACCTGTTTGGAATGGGAAAGTATTATGGCCTTTTGCTGGTGATGCTTTACTGTCACATCACGCGTCTTATGTTGGTTTTCTGAAACTACCTTGGCGCAGATTCATTCATTTCCTGTGCAGAAAGGAGGAGACTTTAAACTGGTTACATTGCGACACACAGTGATTGGCCAATGAGAATGACAGCCGCCTTGATAAGCTTTCTACAACAATACAGCCAATACACCATGGCGGTAGAAAATTTGTTCGACACGAAAGAAAATAGGCTTGAATTAAGCAGGCTCCGCGCCTGCGCAGGGAAGTTCGTCTACGGTCTCTGGGTGGTTTTGCCGTAGAATTGTCAGTGCATTGTCTCCAGTCTTACTAGCACATGTTGCCACGACATCAAAGCGGCTTTCACATCTTGAATAATGCCGGCACCATCCCTTTATTACTTCACTAAAAAAAGGGGCGGAACATTATCATCAGGGTTCCAAAAACTGAGAATGAACTAGATCGAGCAGACATGAACTAAAATACCCCCTAGTAAGAAATAAAACCGCGTATATCTCGCTAATACAAAAAAGTTTATTCATTTCTATATTTTTTTCCACGGTAGTGTCACGTGTGAAAAGGGTGCGGGGCAAACGCGCGTGCTCCCAGGTAAAAGATTCCCCGCTCCCGAGGGGGAGAATGTAAAGTGCGAATGCACAGTTGTCGGCCCGCTTGCGGCGCTTGCGATCAGCCCAACTTCCACTCTTCCATCGGGTTTGTTACATGAACCACGGATCAAGGCGCCGCGAGTCGCCACACGCGCTGACGACGTAGTTGAATGCGTTAAAGATATAAGGCGCGTTACACTATCAGCGTCCGTGGCTTACTAAAGTGCGCTGCGGCCGCAGTCCTCGGAGAAACCTGGCGCCGATGCTGTTCTTTTTTAAATATCACTGCGACGCCGCCGCCGCGGTAGGTTTGGGGTCTAAAAGTGCATTCGCACTTAAGGAGGCCACAATAACGCGCCAGACTTGAAGGTAGCGAAGCTGTGCGCAACCTTCACGACCATCAGGAAGGGTTAAGTCCATGATTGCTGCCAATTTGCTTTTTCTTCACTGCTCCAGCAACCTTTACTCCATCATTGTTGTTATAAGTGTAAGCTCGTTTCACTTTGTTTTGGAAGTAATAATCATTAGATATCACATTTGAGGGGCGTATTCTGTAACGTGTTTTTCTTCTTCCGAGCATGTGTTGTCATGATTATGGCGAATGCTTGCGTCTTTCACATTCCGAGCAAATGTTACATTAATTATGGTGTACGCCCGAGTTTTTTTTGTTTGCCAATTTTCGCCAATCTCCGTGTGTGGATATGCATGGCTTGATAAACGTGCGCCTCGGACGTTGGGTAATCGTCACGAGGCACGCACACACGAGTACTAGGCTTTGTTTGGTTTTCCTTTGTTTTGTCAACTACAAGGCGATCGCCGCGAGGCTCGTGCTCATGTGCGCCCGCTGGCCAATTTCTTGGCTGGTTTAACTGCAGACACAAAAATAACGATTTTCTGAATATCTTCGCTGTTAAAACTCCCTCCTTCCCCCCAAAATGTTTATGTTACCCCACAGAACACTCACGCAGGAATCCTCGGCATGGCCCTACTATGAGTTGGTAGAGCGATTCCCACAATCGCCAGCACAGATAATCTTTAATGAATTCAGCTGCATTGTGAGGTGCCTCACCGTTGGAAAAGCAGGGGTATGAGAAGAAACGATAATACTCAATCAGGCACTGATTAAGAGCCGGATATTGTATAACCTGGCGTGCGACAAACGTATCCTCGTCGAAGAAAACCAAATTAAAACCGTCATCAGGGCAGCATATGATCACGGTTGGCGAAAATTCGCAGAATTGGGTCTTAATAACCCCCCTGAAAACACCAGGAAAGCCCCTCTTTCAACCAAAAGAAGCAGCTGTGAACAACGAAATCCCGAAGGGCTTTTGTATGCAAGAAAGCCCCCTTCCCCCGTTGAAAGAAACTGCAAGCTATGATGGACATTTCCCCGATCAATCGAATCCTCATAAAACTCTTCCCCCACAAAATCATTACATCCGAACTCTCACAAGGACATGCGAGAAGCAAGCATGAAAGTGCCAGTATCATTCAAACCCAGTACACCCCGACGCCAGAATGTATGATAGTACTGAGGCGGTAACCGTCGCAGTGGACTACCCTCTTTAGTCGTGATTGCATGACCCTCCGAAAACAAGAATGAATGCACCAATTCAACTAACGAAACTATCAAATGAGGCACAAACACGATTACAAACTCTCATTACAGCATCGCAAAAGTGATTGCAGACGGAATACATAAACTCTTCGGAGAGATTGTCAAATCTACGATAAAGGAAGCTTAAATTACCTTAACACGCAACGCGAGGGCTCTAAAGAGATCGAGGCTATCGGTTCAAGAAGCTCGCGAACAAGCTTACTGTGCTTCTTGGGGCCACGATTTCCGCAGTTGCTCCCTTTGAACAGGATCTAACGTGCGCGACAAGTATCCGTGTAAACCTAAAAATCACCAACTCGGCGCGGGATACACGTCAATTCATTTCTTCACAAGTCCAGATGGGTGGAGGTGTTCAGCAGGAAACATTTGACGTTAAATGAAAGCTGTGGTGTACCCGAAAAACATGCACCCTCTCCCAGGCAACTTAGCTGTGCCCAAGGATATCGGGGGGGGGGGGGGGGATTTAGGGCAAACCATGCATTGCGTTTGTTTATTTGTGTTTTGGGTTGTACCGACCGGCTGCGCTGGGCCGTCTTATCTCTGCCTCTTGTGGAGCGCATTTGCCATTCTTTCTTATACCGCACGGATTACCTCATTTGTAGAGCAGAATCTTTCGCCCTAACGCCACTAGCCTAGGATAGTCTTCTTTTTCTGCAGTGCTCTCAATGTAATCTCGAGTAATTCACGGCCGAGAAATACTCGCCACGACCCGAGACAGACCGAGGGGCAGACGCATTCGCCATTCGATTCGCCGACGCGGCTACTTCGCACGTGCTACTTCGCCGCTATGTTCGCTTTTGTTAGTTAGGAGTATTCGCTTTAGTTAGGAAACTTCAAGTTCGCTTTTAAGCTTGCTTTTCGCCCAGCTGCCCTTCCCTTTCCCTTCGTGACAATATGCGGGGGGGGAGAACAATTCAAACATGACACATTCCACTCCTATCAAGAACTTCGAGGCAGCTGTGATAAGCTCATCAATCGGAGATCAGGGTGAGCTGATTAGGAGAGCAGGAACGATCTGCTGCATCTGTGAATATGTCTCTTAGGTTCCCTTCTGCCCAAACTCCGACGCCTTTTTAGTGAACAACGGTATTCTGTTGCTAGGTCGCTCTATGCAAAAACCGGAACTTTGAGATCAGCCAAAGACTGATGGAATTTTCCACTCGGAAACACTGACAGTGTGGCTTTCTCTCTCACACTGGCCAACATCAAGCAGCCGCAAGCCTTCACGGCCACATCTTAAACAACTAAGCGTAGATGCCGTCTGTCTTTCCTCTATCAGTAAAATTTTGAAGCGCTGAGGCCACTCTTGGACTCTAGAGTGACTTTCAGTGAATGGAAACCAGAACCCGTAAACGTAGCAGCGCCGTTCCAATATACTTTTTCGGCATCGAAATAAAGCTATCGAGTCTTACATCTTCAGACCTAAACGTAGATGAGGGTTCGATATTTTATTTTAAGTTCATACAGTTAAAATATAAAGACTAGTTTGGCCGTCTCTGTAATGGGTCACACCCATCTTCTAAATTAAGGACTCTGTGGAAGACAAGTGGACTACGTATATTATTGCATAAACAGAAATATACATTAGTGTATTTTTTGCATTATTTCCAGGTTTGAAGGATCTGCTTCAGTTGGCGAGTATTATAAGAAAGGCGCGTAAATCCCTGGATACACCGCTAATTTTACGCCTTGCCAGCTTCATGAAAATTTATTTCTCAAACAACAGAGCTAGGGCACTGCAGTATTTCTGGAAAATATTTTATGATTTAGTGCCATTTATAAGCGAATTTCTTGTGATGTCTGAGTACGCAATTACTCTTGCGTTATATATCTGTAATAAATAAGCGACAGGTGCTTCGTCACGAATCTTTTCCCTTGTAGTTGGCACAGCCAGCATTGCGTCTAAAGTTAGCAAGGTTGCAACGAAAAATTACCGTCCTCTCTTTTGTTCTGCGATTTGTTTAGGAGGGCTGCTCACAACCGTTGCCGATTTTGGGTGAATCTTGTATTTCGTGCAGAAATTTGTTGAAGTTTGCGCCTCACATATACGGTTAATGAAAGCTTTGAGGAAATATACGCACTTCCTATGATTTGAAAATACAACAGAACTATTGTCGAATGCACAAACTAGAGTGCCACCTTTTGGACTCACCATGTTCGGCTTGACTAATTTAAATTGCGTACTTGATTTTGCATCAGGGTCGCGTGAGGCTGAATTTTACTTCTTTAAAAGAAAATAAAAAAATTATGTAACCACGTGTTTACATATTCAAGCCTAACAGGAAGCGCATAAAAGAGTAAGAGTTCCGGCTAGTTGGTAATCTTTACAGCTACACTGCGCACAAACTGAAAACAGACGAATAAAAAAGACACACACAAGCGCTGCTTTCTAACTAGCTTTAATAAAAACGGTACGTGCTTCAATTTACAACAACAACAAAAGAAAATGTCGCATCAAAAATCTTCTATCGCCATGTCACAAGCTCGTGTTAAAAATTCTCGAACAAAACAAAACAAAAGGCAACCGCCCTCAGCTTAGAAACGTGGCAATGACACGCAAGTAAATGTTTTTGTGAGCTCAGATGACTGAAGACCCTAAGTAACCTTTTTTTCGTTTGTGATATTACAACAGAAGGCGCACTTATGCATGTCTCACCTTGTTTAGCTATTGATTCTGCCCCTACGATTTCACGTGTTAGTACATAATTAGGACGGTGAACCACGGCGCACTCGTGAAACAATCGTCTGCAGCCCTCATGGGAACATGTACGGCGATATGGCGGTAGCAAATATGGTGTGACGTTTTCTTTTGTTGTGAGTGCACATTTAGGCCCTTGCCGTTTCCGTTATGGCTAGTTGGAAACCAACGCTTGCGAGTGTCTCATTTTTTGTCTGTTGTAAGTTTGTGCGCCTTTTAGCGGTAAAAGAGCGCTTATTATGCAATTAGAAACTTTTAATGGGAACTCGTTAAAAGATTGGGAAGGAATAAGGAATGAAAGCATTTTTTTTTGTGCTTTAGAGAAACCTGACCAACAGTCGTGATAACCCCCTAAGTGTTATAGTCACCAGCGGAAAACCTTCAGCACAGGTACTATGTCTTTCGGTTTAATTATTTTAAATTTTTTTTAAACATAACCCGTTGCAGTACCGGTACTCGTGAGCTGCTACAGAAATGAGCAGGTGCAGCTGACATATGACGCACTTCCAATTCACTAAGGATGTGATCAGAAGGCAGGAATTTATATCATACGTACTTGAGGAACCCTAGTGCTTCCGAGAGAAATTTGGCTGATGAATTCATCGTCACCTCGAAAGTTTCATAAATTTGAAATTCAGTATAAGAGATACCACACAACTTCTTCAGTAAATCATTGGCTCATAACGCTCTACATTGTCCAAGGGAAAAAATGTTTATTTGGTACCACCACTATTCCAAAACACGACACCAAAACCTTGAATTAAACAGATGCCGCAGTGCTATCTGTTTCCAATGAATGCTAATAATGCTCATCTGAGAAACAAAACATGTTTTTTTTTAGAAATGATAACTGAACTTAGGAACGAAGGCATGGTGTTTGTAATGGCCCCCTTTCTGAAATCTTTTCTGATTTCGAATTGGGTTGTGTGTAAGATGCACAAAAAGCACAATGCTTCCTCGCCTGGCCACATTTGAAAGTTTCAAGCGTGCCAACCGGCTAATTTCAGTGCGCAGAACGTAGGCTTCCGCTACTCGGGTTTGACAGCTTTGTCGGCCTCGTAACCGAGCGAATGAAGAAAACACCGAACTCGAAAAAAAAAAAAACCGCATGGGGAAAGTTGGGAAGTGTGAGGGGGAGAGCGGTAACGTCGAGTCGGCGCCACAAAAGCTTAGCACGCACTGCGTGATGCACGTACATGCTCCCTTCGGCGTTCTCCTCATTGCCCCATTTTGTTTGAATAAAGCAAGTCGCTCCCTCCTCCTCGTTGCGTGGTTCATCCTACCAATGTGTTTGCGCAAGAAGTTCAAATACGTTGTACTACAACATGCTCGGCGGCGGCGAAGGGATGCTAGATAACTGTGGAGTACCGCGCGCCGTCGTGCGTTCGCACATCACGGGATCAGATCCAGAGACGCAGCAGCTGTGCCCCGTGACTGAGAAGACTGAAGTTCGTGGTAAGCACAATTGGGTCTTTTTCTGGTTCTACCATAGTGCTACAAATGCTGATTTACCGGCTAAATACTCTCTTTATAATAAATACCCGCTAGATACTCTTTTTAATTCTGAAATTAAACCAGTTATTTTGTGTAAACACCCGCGCATCGCCCTAACTTCAGATTTCGCTTGGTCATCCCATGTCACGAACATTAGCGATGGCGCTAACGGCTTACTCGGCTATTTCCCAAGACACTTACGCCTCGCTCCACCTGCCGCTAACCTTTTTACTTAGAAAAGCAAGAATACCCGCGTGTACGAGATTTCGGCGCACGCCAGAGAACCCCAGCCTTCCACTAAAGCGGGCCTCACCGCCTGAATTTCACCGGTGCATGAAACCCGACAATCAAAAACTCAATAAATAAATGAAATAATTAACTTCTCACTGATCTAACTCTTTTCCGCCCGAAGCTCGACTATGCATGTGCCACGTGGGACCCCCATGAAATCGTTTTTACTAAGACACCCGAATGAAACCCATACCGTGCAGCGAGGCTTACAACCTCCCAATACTCTTACCTAACCTACGGAGCCTACATGCGTCTGTCTTTGTAGGGACCCTACATGGCTCAGCCGGCATGTAGGCTCCCTAGTCTAACCAGTGTAACAGAACTGGAATGTATGGCTAATCACAGCGCACAATTCATATACTTTGTTTTTTCATTTTTTTTTATCATTCAATGCAGCTAAACCAGGCTCTCTTTGCTGCTCACCGCCTTTCGTGCAGACGCAGTCATTCTAAAACTGTTTATTCCGCTCTTGCGCATACTGTCGCCCACCGTTCTTTATTTTTTCTTTCAAGCATATAGGGACAGGAATGATCTGCGTGCTGACGCGGTGCACCACTCCTGCATCACACTTTTCAAATACGTCATCGAACAAATCATCCTTCGGTGGCTTTCTTGCCGCCTTATGTAACGCCCCTGACGAGGTCTTTCAGGCATAAAAACCAAAATAAAAAAGCAAAATACAAGAAAAACGTTTCATGAGCCTTTACCACACAGCCACCGCTCATCCTGTAGACGCCGCGTTGAAGCGGCGGCAGGTGTCCCAGCCATTGCGAAGCCCTAGGCCTATATATATATCGCATTGGTATTCCTTTCGGGCTATCAAGTGGCCATACTATTTTACTACATAAAACGACGATTACAACGACGTCGACGACACGACACGCCAACAGCCCAAGCCCCTGAGGTGCTTCCCCTTTAAAATTTTAGCATGACTTAGAACAGTAATCGTCAGGCATTTCTTTTAGATTTCCCTCTTTAGAGGGGACTCATTTTGTCCTTTCCAGAGTTCACATTGCTTGATTTTTACGTATGTGGAAATAACCCCACTTTGCTGTTTTAATCTAAATTTTTAAAGCAGTCTTATGCATTCCCGATCCCTGGAATACTTGTGAGGTCGTCGTTGATTAAGAATAGATGCGAACCCAATAACCAAGTTCACCCCATTATGTTTTTTTTTTGTGGGGCAAGTAGCTTTCTTTTATCTGCCATAAATTTGTGCCCTGTTGCTGAAATAAAGGATGCAATATAAGCTTGACGATTTATTTAGACCCATTTAAATAAACCCATTTGAAACTCTGGTTACCGTACACCTGTACTTTTTCAGGTGCAGCGACTTGCGGTGAAAGTTGCGAGGCATAAGTAAATTTTCTTGCCGAGAAACAATGACGGAATACTACAGCGACATTCTTCATAAATGCTTTTCCGCAAACCCTCTTCCTGGAAAAGAGAAAGAGCTTTGGGCACAATGAAAACCTGCGCAGTGTTCAAATTCCGTCATATCAAAACAGAATTTATTGAATTGGATGCGTGTGGAATTCTGGTGGCTGCTGTCACCGTCCCTAGCAAATCCACATTACTTAGTTTGTTGGGTTCTGTGAAAACAAATTAAGTTGAGGCCAGTGCTAAAGCTGCTGATGCGCTGTCTGATACACCATATTGTACGTCCAAAGGTCATCCAGGGCATAGGCCTCATCGTCATGACAACAGGACTACCAAAGTTCTATTTTCCAATTTTCCTAGGCGAAATCCCACATGGTGATATCCGCGGGGGGTCAGACGCCGCTTGCCGACGAAGGCTCAAAGCCTCCCGCTCCAGTGCAACACTCAGAGAAGAAGCCCTGGCCTCGCTGTCATTCGTGGCCAACCTCGCATGCACGCGCCGAGCCACAAGCTCAGGCGCCAACCAGCTGCAGAGAATGCAAGCGCAAAGCTGGCTGCGTTGAAGCATATTGCGCGGGTCAAGTCAAATCAAAGTTAAATTTAGCGCGATGGCAAAACCAGTGGAAGAAATTGGTAACGCTTGGGTTTAAAATACCAGAAATAAGAAAGCCGTGGAAATGCAACGCCCTGCAATTCCCTAAAAAATGCATGATCGGTGGATGTTACGCACTTATAGTTACAAGAGTTGGACGGGAATTATTGATCGAACGGTATTTTACAAAACCTGGAAAGTCAGAAAATACTATAACCAATATACGTTTACATAAGCAATCTGGCTAATCCAGAAATATGGATCTTCTAGGTTCCCTCCGAAAGATTCGTGCTCTGGAAAAGATGTATGAGAACCATACATGCATATGCACTCATAAAGCCCGTAAAAGAACAGGGGAAATATGAATAAAAATGGCGACAATGAACCAACCATGTAACGCCCTGCATGCGGACAAAAATACTGAACTTTCGGCAAACTTCGCTTAACTGGCATAATAGTGTAGATAAAAAATCACCAAGCGCAATGACGAAAAACCAACAATACAAAATAGAAAAATTTTACAGACATGATCTGATGAAACGCGAAGCATGCACCTTATATATATCCAGCAAACATATGCGAAATTGAGAATGCCGGGTAAAGGACTTGAAAAAAAGTACAAAATAGCTGAAATGAGCCGACCGTGTAACGAACAGTCGTGCATTTCAAAAGAAATGCACAACTGGCGCAAGTGACACGTTTAACCGTTATTATAGCGTAAATAGAGGCAATTCAAGAGCGGAATTTTGAAAAACCAAACAATACAAAAAGAGATAACCAAAGTAGTACGAAAAAGAACTGACGAAAACAAAAATATGCATCTTATAGATGTAAAAAAACAAAGGCTAGAATAAAAACCCGTGAAAGAACTGCCGAATTACGGAAAAACAGCAAATATAGGCCAAACTTGTAACACCATGCGTGCCTACAAAAATGCCTATTTGGCCAAAGTAACGCGTTTAATCTTTCGAATAAGGTAAATGGCGATAAATCACCGAAAATAATTCGGTAGAAAGGGCAAACACAAGAAATAAAAAACCTAATATTTTCCTCTAACGAACTGACGAAAGAAAAATAATGCATCTCAAAAAATAAAATGTCAATTTAAGAAGCCGCGATACGAACAACGAGAACACAAATAAGAATAGAGATAACATTCCAACACTTCACTACAAATGGAATCTCAGC
Organism: Haemaphysalis longicornis; assembly: GCA_013339765.2. NCBI lineage: Eukaryota > Metazoa > Arthropoda > Arachnida > Ixodida > Ixodidae > Haemaphysalis > Haemaphysalis longicornis. Next base: position 10,094,765 of record CM023448.1, on the reverse strand, counting down.
AAAAATAATTATTTGGCGAAGCAATGGCACTCAAGTGTCCTGTAGAGTAAATTTAAACGATTGGCGAAAAGAATTCGATGAAACAAAACCAATAAAATACACCAACGTATTTGTCTATTCAAAGCCAAGCCTGGCTGTAAAAAACCTCCGCTGTAGCAAGCTGCGTTATCAGAGTACGCATTCTTTCACAATTCTCTCACATTTTCCAGATTGCCTTAATCTTGCAGTCTTTCTGCAAACATCTTAACGCCATTGCACCACGTTTGAGTCAAGCGTTTTTCCCCTATAAATTGTGCAAGGGTGGCGAATGAGTGCCAAGAAGGCGTGAAATTTAGGCGTGAAACTTAAGGCGTTAAATCCGCAGTCTCAAGGACAGCGTACTGTGCTCTTGCGACTTTGCCGACAGCCTTTTCGAAATAAAAGAAGGCCTGGAACAAAAAAAAAACTTTACATGAAATAAGCTGACGGAGCAAACCAAATAATCCGACCTGAACAAGACCCAGATATGGTATCGTACTAGCCAACAGGAACAATACCACAGGTTGAATAACATGAAAATTAAGAGGCTTCCTCCTGATAACCAGCATGAGAATTGGGCAACATATTGAACAGCCGGTCGATTACAATGCCATCAATGTATGCCATAGAATCAGGACAACCAAATGCACAGAAAAGGTGGTGGATACACACGGCGACCAGATGGAAACGAGATTGTAGCAGAATCCCAAAAAGCTCTGCTGATGACAAAATACTTCGGCTTCAACGGCCCCAGTCAACCGGCCTTCGTAAACGAAAACCTCGCAATACAAACAGGCGCTTGGTTGACGGGATAATAGATTGCAACAAGGAATTCGGGGGAAATCCTTCTGGACGACGGATGGGAAGATTTTTGCCCGCTGAAGTGAGGCAACGCCGATAGCACGCATTGCATCAAAAGTGGATACAGAGCGCTTGGACGCAAAAAAAAATGAATCTTTGCCGTCTTTGAACGCTGCCGTAGGCTGGAACTGTACCCACAATACTATACGTAGCGTTTGTTTCTTTCAACAGAGAGTCCTACCAGCTATCTGTTTGCGGCAGACTGTACCACTCCGATCACTGTTGACAACACGTTCAAGTCAAGTACCACGTCTCTACTCTTCTGGGATGCCTATTTATTCCATGATAACTCTTGCATACGATGCATATGTTATTTCAGAAAAAAGAAGACGCTCCGTCATGACCATAGCTCACTTTGTCTCAAAAAGCAGTCTTTTACGCTGTTGGAAGAACCCATAATATACACTTGAAAGTAAGCGGCAGTGCATCAGACGAGACGGGAAGACAAGGGGTGAACACTTGCGGTTTTACTTCTCTTCCCGTGCGGTATGCTCTTTCTCCTCCGGCGTTCTTTTCTCCTTCTGTGGACATCGATGTACTTCTCGTCTTATTCCGTCTGACACAGAGTCGCCATCCTTCAGAGTGACGCAATAACCTGCCAAGATTCGAATATTCTGCTCATCAACTGTTCTTTTCCCAGAACATTTAGGCACCACATTGTCGTTGTTTAAAGGTGCCTGTTATCTCCTCTCACAATACGACTTCTTTGTTCTTATAAGTGTTTCGTTACTTTCCCCACATTTTCTATACATCTACTTTCACTTGGATGGCTGAGTCGCCTTCGCCGTAGGTCTTGCTGTTGGTATTGAACGCCAAAACTCCCTCCTCAGTCAAGCGGGCGGCTCGTAACTGGCGTAGCAGATCACGCCGCACTCCCAGCCAATCACAGGCGCATCCTCCTTCTGAAGAAGGGAAGACAGACTTTCTCGCTCCACGCGCCTTCCCTCCCAAGTTATACGCCAGCCTATGGCTAAGTGTGCTAGGATGTTTTATTTGTATAAAACCGTTTCTGTGTTGTGCTTGTTATTTTGTAAAGTTATTGTGGTTCGGAATAAATTATGGCTCGTTAGTTGAATGTTTAAGTATAACTAAGTGTTCCAGAATATTGCTTTTGTTTTAAAAGCTTATCCTTCTTCATTACTTTCGAATCTGTCGGCACATTTTCCCAAAATATATTTAACATTCAAACGCTGCTTTGAATTGCACATCAGTAGGACAGAAACTAGGCACAGACGGGAAGGCAGCACACAGACAGAGCACCAATGTTCCGCTGGTGGTATACTGAAAACAGCACGTAATAACATCAAAGTACAGGCAACAACGAAAACCAAAGAAAAAAAAACACACCAAACCAGCGCACGCTTATACCGCCTCCATTGTGTGCCGCTGGTTTCAAAATACACATTTTTGTTTTGGATGATGCAACCAATGCTTGAATAATAAATCACGTCTGCATTTAGTGCCACTTGTTTCCAAGTATACAATTTTTTTCAGATGATCAAAATTTATGTTTGAAAAATATATCTACCAATACAGCTTTGATTGCATTGATGTTGAATTTGTCGATTGATGGATTTGCATGGTACGTTGTGGAGCATACATCGAATTATCGTTAAAGAGACCATATTTTTGAATCCCGCTACCCTTAAAAAGACGATAAATGCGTGTGGTGGTTCAGCACATTTGTGTTTTGACTGATTGTTCTTTTACACACCTTGAGAGATTACTCTGAGCTTTTTTCCATGAAACGTACGCTGGAAAAGTGCCTAAATATTGAACTTGCTTCACATAAGTTGTTGTGGAGGAGGTGAAAGGAGTGTTAGTGTTCCTTTAGGAGGGAGGAAGGGTACTGGCTGCTACGAGGTTTTGACCGAAGGAAGCAGCAGAAGTGGGAACCGATGACCCGCAATGTTTAAACCACCGAGTGGAGACAACCAGGGGTTGGGGGAATGAGAATTGTAGACATATTTCCTGTAGTGTCAGCATTCGTTTAGGCAACGCCTCCAGAAGGCATCATCGGGTCCGAGGTTCTTTACACTGCAACGATGAAAAGCACCTCTGAAAAGCCACCGCTGAAAAGCACGGTGCGCATTGCGAGGCCGCATGTGTTGCCTAAAACATCGTCACTAGCTGTTACCTCAAAGTTGTCATTGGTTAGGGTAAAATGTAAAAACGAATCAGTTCGTTTTCACGCTTTAAAACTCACCCAGCATCTGCAGGTGATTGTTGATCTGGATACTTCGCAGAAACTATGCTCAGAAACGTTTTGTCGCCATGTGATATCAGTCCATTGCAACGTTCACCTTAAGGTTTTTTTTTAGTATGTGGCCACAATTTAAGATCCGTTATTATTTCTGGAATATCCGGTGGCACGGGAATGTATACAAGTTACGGAAAAACTATGCTAGTGCGATAGGGAAATCACTTAACTGCACTTTTAAAGAAATTTTGATTTTGTGCTGTCGTGTATGTTTCAGGAAATACCAAAGTATGGTTTTCTGTAGCCGCAGTATTTCAAACCTGAAAGCCTAATATATTTTTATAGTGACAATGTTGAATCTAAACGTTTACCAACATGTTCACAAAAGTGGAAAACACAAAAAAGTATACCTCTTGTATTTATGTATAGGTTGGTGACCAGCGAAGCATTTCAGCGCACAAAGCAGAGCTGACGAAATTAAGGTATAAATTTTCAATGAGTGAACGCGAGTGGAGGAAGCTTGTCATGAGAGGGCTCAAAGTTTGCGGCCAGACCGCGAAGTGAATGCACGCAGAAACCACCGCAAGACAGAGCTGAGGCGCTGTTCAGCACCATGGGCACTGTAGGAAAGAACGCGCTGAGAACTTATATCATCGTCATCTTCCTTGTATCATTTTTTCCTTGCACACGAAAATACTTTTTTCCTGTACCCCGGTCCGCACTCGTGCATTCAGAAAGAATTAGAGATTATACGCTTCCTCCGATGTGCTGTCTTGATTGTGGCAGACATGTAAGGTCTGATTGAAGACACGAGGAATCAGCCGTATTCTATGTTTGACCGGTCGTAATTAGCTTCGCTTAAGAACACCTTGACTGCACGCTAGACTTATGGGACGCTTTACGCACACATGAAAGCAGTACGCGCAAATTGCATATGCGTTTTTTTACCGGAAGCATTTATTTCAAAGTTTTTTTAGTTTGGCGTGGTCAGTATGGAAGCTGTAGGGCGTGAACAACGCCAATAACCGTGATTGCCGTCGCGTACAATTCTTCACTAGTACAAAGAGATGTTACCCATCACGAAGCTAACAGCGCTGAGCTTAGGTGGTGAATATTCTCCGAATGAAAGACTTCAACGGCATAACAAAAAAGGCGTATTGCCGTTTGTTGCAGCCAAGGGACGGCCCCGTCTGGTGTACGTGGTGTCGTCGTCGGCCCTGATTTGCTTTGTGGTAAAGAGAAACGCTCTCATCTATGATCCCCGCCGTGTAGAACCAACAGGCAACCCTTCTATAGAAAGCATTCCCCTTCTTAGGGCCGTAGCCGCGCTGGGATTCTCTGAGCTCACGCGATCTGATGGCACATCTTATCCATAACTTTAAAACTACCATACGAAAGCTTTTAGTTACGGCAGAGCTTGAATAACAAACATCTATCAACCTAAGCGGTTGAGTAAATTTTGATTTTATAGATAACGGGCATAAAGGCATGTGGGCACTTACATACAAGCTTCACGACGCTTGCATTCACAATTCGTTGCAATCGATGATAGAGCAGATCGCATTGACATGCATCATAATACGTAGGGCCCACCATGTCTTTGTGAACAGGGATCAGCTCACGGAAAGGGAGATGGAAAATAACAATGCAAATATCACTTATATATTGATGTCTTTGCTCGAATATGACTATTATTTCTTTTCGCTCAATTATATTAACGAGTACAAACCGTGCCACCAAATATATTACTTCAGAAAGGCGTTGCCTGTAGGGAAAGTGCCAAACCTAATCTATGATGAGTAACAGCGCAAAAACAGTACGAAGACACCAAAGGGGGTGACACAAAGAAGTGCTGAATTTCAACTGGGTATATTCGAAAACGAACAGAATTATATGCAGATATCGAACCCACACTGAGCATGCGCGACAAGAAAGAATGTAAAAGAAACACCCTTGGAACTGACACAGCTGTTACAGTTTATAAAAAAGCTTTTACATATCCCGAGATATGAAATTGATTGATTGATTGATTGATTGAAGGGTTTAACGCGCCGACGCAACGCAGGCGATGAGGCGCGCCGTAGTGGAGGGCTCCGGATTAATTTTGACCACCTGGGGATCTTTATCGTGCGCCGAAATCTCGTACACACGAGCGTTTTTGCTTTTCACCTTCATCAGAAAAGCGGCCGCCGCGGCCGGGAATCGAACCCGCGACCTCGCCGAGATATAAAATTCCTTTTTATGCAAACGAACAGTAGCCTAACTGACGCAATCCACCGACCGTTTAGAACTGTGCGCTGCCTCGACCAGCTCTCTTAGCGTGTGGTTACTATGAGAGAACAGCATTGAAGTGTCGGCAAAACGAAGTGTAACCAGTCTGCTCACAATGGGCTAACAAGTGCGAAGTTACAGCCCCTTCTGTCGAAATATTATCTTCCCTTAATCGGACGTCAAGGTACCGAATGTTAAAGCATCACGCCGGAGCTATGAGTGTGCCTCAGCGTGCAGCCATTTATTGAAACGTCTTTTTTTGTTTACGCGGTGGCTGACTTTCTGCATAATCTGCCCAGCGTGATTTGGGAGGAAATTTAAATCTCTACACCATGGCGAGTTGCAACATTTTTATGGCTATGAGTAAATTCATGTATATAAGGCAGTACAGCAATTTTATGGAGCTATTTTCAGCGGAGGCTATTTCAATTATACCACCTTTCCAGAAGTTCCGGACCAACTTCTGGCAGGCCAAATTGAGCGTATGCTGCGGACAGCTTCTCAGTTTCTGCAGCTGGCCAGTGAAACTTACTCCCATCGGGTGTGCGCACCACTTGGTTACCGCTCAACGAAGGCAGGAGGCGGCAAGGGGGCATTTCTACCTAAAGTGATATGCCCTCAACTGTAGTTGAACTAAGCTGTGACCGAACTGAGAGAATACTTCCAGCAAACATGTTAAGGTAAGAATTTCAGTTTCAAATCCAAGAATTGGTTACATCCTTACATTTGTGTTCTTGACGGTGAATTTGATGCCAAAACACTATGCCTGACGAAGCAGCACAGCTGTCGGTCGCGGTAGATGCTTTATTTTTTATATGCATTTTGTTGACCACTGGTATATACATTGGGTGGAGGAGTTTTTTTGCGCCAGTTACAAAAATGTGGTTTGTTGAGGTGGTTAAATTTCCAATTTATAGACGTTGACTACTTCAAGGAGGAATTCACTAACAACATTAAACATGAGCAATAGGGTGATTGACATTACGAGTAGTTATTCTCATCGAATAAGAGACGGCAAGGGTGACAACTTTGAACACTGCAGCATCATTACGCCATTGAATAGACCGGTAAACTTCCAGAGTATTTGGCACTAACTAAAGTGTGTGAGGAGCCACCCAAGCCTAAATACTCTGCTGATGTAGTTAACCCGCCAGAAACGTCTTTCTAATCACATATTCTATCGCTGGCAAAGCGAGAGACTATGTCATTATCTCTTGCTGGGCTTGACATTCAAGCTTATGATGCCATGCGTTTAAGGTCGCTTACGGAGTCCTCAGAGATGACAAGAACCACATAGTCTGCTTATTGAGCCTCGTAAGATCTGCAGAAGCCGCGTGCAGCAATTGTCCCAAGCATGATAATACAAGTGCTTTTCCTCCGGAATCCGGAAAGGCTAGATGTGCGCAAACATGTGTAGTGAACGGCCAGAGATTGAAAATGTCTGCACAATGAGCCTCGTAAGATCTTCAGAAGCCGCGTGCAGCAAATGACCCAAGCAGGAGAATACGAGTGCTTTCCCTGCGGAATTCGGGAGGCGAGATGGGAGTAATTATTTGTAGTGAACGGCCAGAGATTGGCCAATTATCTACACATTCTTGTGCCCGTACGGGACGTCACAGTCGATGAAAGCAAGTCACAGCGGGCCTTGAAATAGCACGAATGCATAAAAGATGGACATAATGATCAGCAACGCACTCAGCTCCAGAAAAGAACAGAAGGCGCCAAAGGACCCATTTGAATTATCTGAATATTTCGCATTAGTGTCCAAGACATTACAAGATTGCCTGCAAATTTCATTCTGGATTTGTCGCCTGCAGAGATACTGCAGTCGTGCAACCAAAAGAGGGTCCGTTGTAGCAGTCTGGGCATATGACTCACTCAAGAGTCTTGACAAGAATGGATTTAAAGAACATTGTGGTCAGAGCGTAAAGGGTCTATTCATTGACTGATCAACTGTCAGAGCACCTGTGCAGATACAGGTTTCCAGAAAGATTGGGTACTTTTTTCGTTGTGGGTCCGGAAGGATGGTGCATTACATTGCGGTGGACAAAGGGCAGTAATGGCAATAAAGACGGCCACGTTTCGTGGGGTAGCCAGGGGAGGAAAGAGGATAGGAAACGAAGAGAGAGAGAGATAAAACATGTTTATTGTCCGACAAAATTGACACTGCCTAACGTCGTGTCAGTCGGTCCCTCGGCATCGGCTACCTACACGCACCCAGCCCCCGAGGGGACAGTGCTTTCGGCCGCTCGCGAGCCTCCAACACTTGCTCGACGGCCCTGTATTGCACGTCGTAGTCCTTGCTTGCCACCGCATCCGCTAGGTGCGGCGGTAACGTCTCTGTAGCACCGTCGTTCACTTTACAGTTCCACAGGATATGAGCCATCGTGGCCCTGTCCTTCCTACACACCGCGCACACATCGCTCGGATACACGTCCGGGCACACGTGCTTGGATATCACCGGAGTCCACATCGCGCACGTTTGTAGTTGTCGCAGCGTCACCGCTTCGCTCCTCGTAAGCTTGTGGTGGGGCGGCGAGAACACCTGTCTGTTGCCCCTGTACCACTCCAGAGTGTCCTTATACGTGGTGAGCGGCGTCGCCTCCTCGTGTTCGGTTTCCATAGGCAGGGGGTCCGGGCTCGCGCCGCGACTGGTGAACGCGCGCGCAGCTCGGTCTGCCCCTTCGTTGCGATTCTCGCCCGTGCTGACCGGGCCGACGTGTGCCGGGAACCATTTTAGCGTCGCCGGCGTCTGTCGTGGTTGTAGGGCCCCGCACATCCTCACTGCGGACGGGGACAGTCTGTCCGTACCGTAGTTCATGATCGCCGACCGCGGGTCGCTGATCACTGTTGAACACCTCGGGTTCGTGAGCGCCAACGCTATGGCTAGCTCCTCGGCCTCTTCCGAACTCCGCGCCCGGACACTGCCGGCCGTGTACAGCTCCCCAGAGGTAGCCGCAACCACGGCCGCCGCATACGTGCCCGGCCTGTATGGGTACTTGGCCACATCGACGTAGTAAGCACCGTTGTCCGATGCGTGTGCTGCCGTGAGAGCCTTCGCCCTCGCGATCCTCTGCTCTTGGTTGGCTTCGGGATGCATGTGCTTCGGGATCAGCGGCACCTGCAACTGGCAGAGCAGCCTACGCGGCAGCGACGCCAGGCCTCCGTCCCCGTGCAACCCCCTTTCGCGGTATCCTAACCTCTGCAAAATCGAGCGCCCAGTCCTCGTCTGCGCTAGCCTCGCCATCTGCGCCGTATGCTGTGCCTCGGCTATCTCATCGAGCGTGTGGTGCACCCCTAGCTTCTCCGTACTGGTGTGCGTATAGAGCGCTAGCGCCGTCTTGTGCGCTTTGCGTATGATGGCGTTCAGCTTTTGACGCTCCGCCTCCTTCCCGTCGTGCAACGCCGCAACGTACGCCACGTGGCTGACTGCAAACGACTGTACGAGCCGGAGGAGGCTCGCCTACTTGATCCCCGCCTGTCTGGTGGACACCTTCCTGATAAGCCAGATGGCCGTCGCCACCTTAGCGTCCAGTTTCTTGATCGTAAATCCGTTGTGCCTGAGCGCATCTATGTGCCAGCTCAGCACTCGCAACGTGTTGACGTGCAGGATGGCGGTCCCGTCCCTCGTACTCAGGTTGATGTTCGGTTCGGTCGCGTCGCTCCTGCTCCTGCTCCGCCCGCGCGGCGGGTTGATCAGGAGCACCGACTTCGCCAGTGAGCACACCAGCCCCGTCCCCTGTAGCTGACTCTTGATTTCGTCAATCGCTTGCTGCAACACCGCCTCGATGTGGCCGTGGCTGCCACCCGTTGTCGAGAGGGTTATGTCGTCCGCGTAAATGGTGTGCTTGACATCCGGGAGGCCGGCTAGCCGGTCGGCCACACCGATCATCACCATGTTGAAAAGTATGGGTGAGATCACCGACCCCTGCGGCGTGCCGACGCTCCGCAGCATCTTGCTAAGGAGCTCCATGTCACCGGCAACGATCGTCGTCGTGCGGTCCATGAGAAAGTCCTTGATGTAGGCGAACGTTCGTCGTCCCATGTTCAGGCGGGACACTTGCTCGAGTATCGACGAGTGACGGACCCGGTCAAACGCACTTTGTAAGTCCAGACCCAGCACCGCACGGTTGTCCATGGAGTGCGTTGGTTGGTCGATCACCTCGTGCTTGATGAGCAACATGGCGTCTTGCCTACTCAACTTGGCCCGGAAGCCCAGTATCGTGTCAGGATACAGCCCTTCGTCCTCGAGGTACGATTGCCAGAGATTCAACAGTACGTGCTCCAGAACCTTCCCCACGCACGACGTGAGCGAGATTGGCCTCATGTTTTCGATGGGCGGAGGCTTGCCTGGTTTCGGTATGAGCACCGTTCTCGCGTCTTTCCACTTCTTAGGTAACTTGCCGGCACGCCAGCACTCGTTGTAATACCGCGTCAAGCCGTGATGCCCGTGTCGTTGAGGTTCCGGAGGGCCTTGTTCGTCGCCTTGTCGGGACAGGCCGCCGACCTACAGTTGATCGACTCGAGCACCGCGCGGACTTCCCACTCCTCGATGTCTTCGTCGAGTCGGGTGTTGTCCGCCCCCGCGTAGCCAGGGAGGGGGTCCGGCGGTGTGGACGGAAGGTACTTGTTGTTTAGGCGCCGGCGGACTTCCAGCTCGCCGAGCTCTTGCTTCGCCTTGTGTAGCGTGCGGGCGAGAGCGTGGTGTTGCGTTCTCATGGTCTTGGACTCGTCGAGCAAGTGGCGTAGCAGCTGCCAGGTGCCACTCTTGTGTATCTGACCGTCGGCCTCCTGGCAAATCGCGTGCCACTGCTGTCTGCAGAGTATGGCGCAATGCTTTTTGATCTCCCTGTTGAGCTGGGCGACCCGCTTGCGGAGCTTGCGGTTCTGTCGTTGCCTCTTCCATCGTTCGCGCACGAAGTTCCTCGCCTGAAGGAGGTGTGCAAGCCGGCTATCGGCCTGGGGAGTCGTGTCTTCCAGCTCGACTTCCGTGGTTGCCGTTCGCGCCGCCTCATTGAGGGCCCGTGTCCACTGGTCGATGTCGTCGATACGCTCCGGGACGCCACTTAGGGCCTCGCGGTACGCGTTCCAGTCCGTGATACACTGCGCACTAGGCGTCGGCGCCTTTGATCTCAGCGGTACGACAATCTCCAATATACAGTGGTCGCTTCCGAGCGTTTCGCCCGTATTCCGCCACCGCACATTCGCTCCGCCATCGGTCGTCTTGCAAAACGCCAGGTTTGGGTTGGTGTCCCGCTGCACCGACGTGCCGTGCCTTGTGTGCACCGCCGGGTCGTTAAGCAACTGGTACCCCGCGTCCGTCGTCTCCTCGGACAGGTTTCGCCCCTCCGCCGTCGTCTTCGGGTATCCCCACGCCGTATGCGGATCGTTAAAGTCCCCACACACCAACACGACATTGTCCCTTGCCAATTGATCCACCTTGTGTACGAGTGTCCTGAACTTTTGCTGATAGTGCTTCGGGTTGCTGTAGACGTTAATCACAAACGTGCTCTCTTTGCGTCTTCTGCCCGTGACGATCTCGACCACCCGGTGCTCGATGGCGTTGTTGCCCAGCAGCCCGTGCTCGATGTAGGTGATCCCCTTCTTCACCAGGGTACACACTCCTGCCCTGCACCTTTCCCAACTGCTGTCGCGCTGGGGGGGGGGGGTTGGCGTGGGAGCGGTCCCCGGCAATGTCGGGGGGTTTCTATGTGTGTTTCCTGCAGCAGTATGACGTCCGGTTGACTGGGTAGCTGTCCGATGTACTGCTGTAGTGATTCCCGTTTGCTGTGAAATCCGTTCGAGTTCCATTGCCAAATGACCAGTTCTGGATTGGGGGCTAATTTTGCTCTGGCCATGTTGGTCGTTGACTGGGTTGTGGGTGGTGAGGTCCAGCGCTGAGTCTTGCGATTGCTGCCTCCATTTGTACCAGCGTTTCCTGGATCGCCTGGATACTGGCCTGCATTGCCTGGCACGTTTGCTCGAGTTTCGTGAGGCGGGCGTTGATGTTTGCCGTTGTGACTTCTAGCGCCGCCAGGCGCCTGTTGGTGGATTCCTCGAACCTGTTGAATCGTTCCTCATGTATGTTGAAGCGCTCTTCTGGTCTTTGTAGGGCCGTCATTCGTTTGCCGTCTGTGGGTGAGTCCGTGCTCGACACTTGGCCTGGGATTCCGACTCGTCCACCTCTAGTTCCTCTTCCACCATCTCCATGACGGTGGGTGCATCTTGCCCTGGGGGCTGTGGTCTTTGCTGGTCGGCTATCAGCAAGTCCAGCTTCCTGTTCATCTCGTACATTCGCGCGTCCTGTTCGGCGATACGCTTCTTCAGGCGCTCGTTCTCGTTCCTTAGTGCCATCATCTCTGGGCTAGGTTGCAGCTTAGAGGGCGCTGGCTTGGGAATCTGCGGCGTGACTATGTCGGCCCACGCGACACGCTCCTTCGATCGTGCTTCCCGACCCTTTTGGATGGCGCTGCGACTGGCGCTGCGGCACCGGCTATTGGAGCGGCTGCGGCTGCTGCTGCGACGACGTGAGCGGCTGCGCCTGTCCCGAGTGGGCTCCTTCGCTTGCACCGGCACCTGCGCCGGTGCTCTCACGTGTTCCCTCGTCCGCAGCTGCGGAAAATCCTCTAAGCCTAATGCTCGCTGCTGCTGCTCCACGTGCTTTCGTTCCCACCGGTGGCGCGTGACCACGTACGGGACCTTGAACCGATTCTTGCACCCCGCCGCCCCGGTGGGGTGTGGGCCGTTGCATAGTTTACATCGTGGCCTACATTCGCTTTCGTGGTCGGGGCCGAGATTCGGCGCGTTACGTGCATAACACACTTTGGCCTCCGGGAAGGGGCACACATCCGTTCGATGTCCTATCTTTCCGCAGCACCTACACACCTTGTAGTGCTGGCGGTACAGGCTGCACTTGACGAGGATTGCTCCGTACTTGACGCAGTGTGGGACCTTGGTTCCTTCGAACACCACTATTACTGTAGTCGTATTGCCAATCCTGTGCGCGTCAAGTGCCAGCGGGTTGGCCTCATTCACAATGTTCTTCTGTAGGTCTTGGTACGTGTCCGTAAGTGCGATGCCGCGGATTACTCCCTTGGCCGTGCCATGTGGCGCCGATAAGAATGCGCCCACCTCGTGCTCTCTCTCGCCGACGCATAGGCGCCGTGTGCTTGCGTACTTGTTAGCCCTGGTCTCACTCGGGGTGCTAACCACGATGATATTCTTGGCTGAGGAGGAACACGAATTTCAGCGGACGCCTTTGTACTTGATATTATTAGTTTTCAGTCCAATTTAAATAGAGGTATTCTACTTGTCGGTGGCTTCGGACACTTTTCTTCAACATCCTGTTTGTCTGGAAAACCCACTTTTTCCCGAATGATTACTATGCACTTAAGCAAAGTAAGCCAGGTAGAAATCCCGTCAGAAACAGCACTTGCGGACACTGGTAGTTTAGCGGCATTGTCCCGCCATTTATGACGTCAGACAGTAATGATGGTGACAATTTAGACGTTCGCAATTCGAAGCAGCCCTAGTCAACATACGAAGGAGAAAGTGGTTTTAGGCACATTCCCTGAATATGGCATCTCGGACGAAACAAAGCACATGGTTTAGAGACCGATTTATTTTGGTCTAATCTATCTAATTCCTCAGCAAATAAAGCAATAATTGGTGCCGGAAAAACTTTGTGGTCACTATAAAATGCCAGATGTGTAGAATGGAACCAAGTTGTAGTTTTTCTTCACGGCCTACCTAAGCTTTAGCGATGTCTACGTGTAAATGCCACTGCAAACGCTTCAAGAGAGCCCCTCCTGAGAATAAAAGTTGAGCAAACAGGAAACCTCAGAGCCAACTTATTCTTTCTTGCAACCGAAACATGCTTATGTCAGGTACAAAAAAGTCTGGCTTTTGTTTTGATGAGACTGGTTTAAAAATTTACAGTTGAGATCGACCAGATTCATAGATAAAATTGTTTACTACGCGCGGATGCAACCTACAGGTGGATAGTATGTTTTTATTATGCGACTGTATCAGACGCGTGCACGGTGCACTAAAAGGGAAGCGGGGTCTTCTTTACCGCCGTTCCCGTTTTGGTTCATGTTTGCACAAGAAAGCTTGATTGATTGATTGATTGATTGATTGATTGTTGATGATTGATTGATTGATTGACGGATTGATGTTTTAACGCGCCTTGACGCAACGCAGGCGATGATGCGGCGCGCCGTATGGAGATCTCCGGATGAATTGTGACCACCGGGGGGACCTTAACGTGCGCCAAATTTCGTACACGGGCGTTTTTGCTTTTCGCCTCCATCAGAAAAGCAGCCGCCGCGGCCGGGAAACGAACCCGCGACCTCGTGCTCAGCAGCGCTACGCGCACACGAAAGCTGTGTTTTCTGTTCTGCTGAGGGCATTGCTCATATGCAAAACAAAGTGCAATGAACAGACGGAAGTACAGGTGAGAAGTGTTGGGATCGGAGGCTCTGTTTCCGTTAGATCCCTTTACCGGCGACTCCATTTTGATGCTCGGTCGATATGGCTGATTAACAAGTTTTTTTGATCAAATCATGGGGGCGGTAGCCACACCGACTGATAAAAAAATAGCGTAGGTACAACAACCCCACGTGGTGCGCATTCAGAGCATGATAAGGCCCATGAAAGACAGAAGACGGGTGAGGTAGCATCTTGGAATGGTCAACGAACTACTCGCTCATCAACATCTACGTACCGTCATTATAAGGTCGTTAGAGGCTGAGAACGAAAGAAAGACGCAAAAGCCCACGGTGCACAAAAAAGGCCGCATTGGTGCGGAGATAAATGTAAACAACCGCGTCATTCACTCGCGTGGCGAAACTGGGAATCCATCGTGTTCGCTGGTTATGACTAATTTGCCGGGCTCAAAATAAAAAGACTTT
>CM023448.1:10027705-10080403 GCA_013339765.2 Haemaphysalis longicornis | reverse complement strand
TTCGCTTGCACCGGCACCTGCGCCGGTGCTCTCACGTGTTCCCTCGTCCGCAGCTGCGGAAAATCCCTAAGCCTAATGCTCGCTGCTGCTGCTCCACCGTGCTTTCGTTCCCACCGGTGGCGCGTGACCACGTACGGGACCTTGAACCGGTTCTTGCACCCCGCCGCCCCGGTGGGGTGTGGGCCGTTGCATAGTTTACATCGTGGCCTACATTCGCTTTCGTGGTCGGGGCCGAGATTCGGCGCGTTACGTGCATAACACACTTTGGCCTCCGGGAAGGGGCACACATCCGTTCGATGTCCTATCTTTCCGCAGCACCTACACACCTTGTAGTGCTGGCGGTACAGGCTGCACTTGACGAGGATTGCTCCGTACTTGACGCAGTGTGGGACCTTGGTTCCTTCGAACACCACTATTACTGTAGTCGTATTGCCAATCCTGTGCGCGTCAAGTGCCAGCGGGTTGGCCTCATTCACAATGTTCTTCTGTAGGTCTTGGTACGTGTCCGTAAGTGCGATGCCGCGGATTACTCCCTTGGCCGTGCCATTTGGGGCCGATAAGAATGCGCCCACCTCGTGCTCTCTCTCGCCGACGCATAGGCGCCGTGTGCTTGCGTACTTGTTAGCCCTGGTCTCACTCGGGGTGCTAACCACGATGATATTCTCGGCTAAAGAGGAACACGAATTTCAGCGGACGCCTTTGTACTTGATATTATTAGTTTTCAGTCCAATTTAAATAGAGGTATTCTACTTGTCGGTGGCTTCGGACACTTTTCTTCAACATCCTGTTTGTCTGGTAAACCCACTTTTTCCCGAATGATTACTATGCACTTAAGCAAAGTAAGCCAGGTAGAAATCCCGTCAGAAACAGCACTTGCGGACACTGGTAGTTTAGCGGCATTGACCCGCCATTTATGACGTCAGACAGTAATGATGGTGACAATTTAGACGTTCACAATTCGAAGCAGCCCTAGTCAACATACGAAGGAGAAAGTGGTTTTAGGCACATTCCCTGAATATGTCACCTCGGACGAAACAAAGCACATGGTTTAGAGACCGATTTATTTTGGTCTAATCTGTCTAATTCCTCAACAAATAAAGCAATAATTGGTGCCGGAAAAACTTTGTGGTCACTATAAAATGCCAGATGTGTAGAATGGAACCAAGTTGTAGTTTTTCTTCACGGCCTACCTAAGCTTTAGCGATGTCTACGTGTAAATGCCACTGCAAACGCTTCAAGAGAGCCCCTCCTGAGAATAAAAGTTGAGCAAACAGGAAACCTCAGAGCCAACTTATTCTTTCTTGCAACCGAAACATGCTTATGTCAGGTACAAAAAAAGTCTGGCTTTTGTTTTGATGAGACTGGTTTAAAAATTTACAGTTGAGATCGACGAGATTCATAGATAAACTTGTTTACTACGCGCGGATGCAACCTACAGGTGGATAGTATGTTTTTATTATGCGACTGTATCAGACGCGTGCACGGTGCACTAAAAGTGAAGCGGGGTCTTTTTTACCGCCGTTCCCGTTTTGGTTCAGGTTTGCACAAGAAAGCTTGGTTGATTGATTGATTGATTGATTGATTGATTGATTGTACGGTTTAACGCGCCTACGCAACGCAGGCGATGACGCGCGCCGTAATGGAGGGCTCCGGATGAATTTTGACCACCTGGGGATCTTTAACGTGCCCCGAAATCTCGTACACACGGGCGTTTTTGCTTTTCGCCTCCATCAGAAAAGCAGCCCCCGCGGCCGGGAAACGAACCCGCGACCTCGTGCTCAGCAGCGCTACGCGCACACAAAAGCTGTGTTTGCTGTTCTGCTGAGGGCATTGCTCATATGCAAAACAAAGTGCAATGAACAGACGGAAGAACAGGTGAGAAGTGTTGGGATCGGAGGCTCTGTTCCTCCGTTAGATGAATCACCTTTAGCGGCGACTCCATTTTGATGCTCGGTCGATATGGCTGATTAACAAGTTTTTTTGATCAAATCATGGGGGCGGTAGCCACACCGACTGATAAAAAAATAGCGTAGGTGCAACAACCCCACGTGGTGCGCATTCAGAGCATAATAAGGCTCATGAAAGACAGAAGATGGGTGAGGTAGCATCTAGGAATGGTCAACGAACTACTCGCTCATCAACATCTACATACCGTCATATAAGGTCGTTAGAGGCTGAGAATGAAAGAAAGCCGCAAAAGCCCACGGTGCACAAAAAAGGCCGCATTGGTGCGGAGATAAATGTAAACAACCGCGTCATTCACTCGCGTGGCGAAACTGGGAATCCATCGTGTTCGCTGGTTATGACTAATTCGCCGGGCTCAAAATAAAAATACTTTTGCTTCGAGAGGAGGATTGGAGCAATACACAATATACACAAAAATTGTTTCCACCACGGTAAAAAAAGAGAACAGAGTTAATAACGTTTCGGTCGAGGGACCGGCCTTCGTCAGACCGGCCTTCAGCAGATCTGACGAAAGCCGGTTCCTCGGCCGAAACGTTATTAAATCAGTTCTCTTTTTTAACCGTGGTCGAATCAATTTTTTGTAAATATATATATATATATATATATATATATATATATATATATATATATATATATATATATATATATATATATTGTCACGGGTTGGGCATGTACCCTCTGAAAGGAATATGGACACCGAGGGATTGGGCCCAGCCCGGACAGCTGGTGCGGTGGACGGTTCACCGACGAGGAGGAAGAGGACGAACGATCTCGCTCTCTGGCTGCACCCACTTGAGACTGTGTGCTACTGTGTCCCCCCACCGTGTGGCATATTTAATTACCCCTGCAATATACCATTTTCCCCGTAACATCTTTTGGTGGAGGTGCCGGGGTAACGTCTCATCGCCACGGATCTCCGAAGCGGGCGTCGCATCGGCTCAACCGTGATGACTGCCAACACCTCGGGTACCGGGGGCACCGCCGCAGCCCCGTTCGTAGTCATGGCGCAGCCCCGTGAGCCTGGAAAATTCTCCGGTACCGATGACACCGACCTTGAAGACTGGATCAAACTTGTCGAACGAGTAAGTGCCTTCAACCGCTGGGACCCAACTATAATGCTCGCAAATGTTCCTTTCATCCTGAAGGGAGCAGCACTCACATGGTATGAAACGAACGGAGCAGACCTTACTAGTTGGGACGCCGTCAAAGCAGGGCTCTGTGAGGTATTTGGAAAGAAAGAGTGCCGCCAGCTTGCTGCGAAAAAAGAACTCGCGACTCGCGCTCAGACGTCGACCGAGCCGTATGTGGCCTATATACAGGATGTTCTGTCCCTGTGCCAGCGCGCAGACGACGGAATGAATGAAGAAGAAAAAGTCGGCCACGTACTGAAAGGGATCGCTGATGATGCATTCAATCTGCTGGTTTGCAAGGATTGCAACACGGTCGACGCGATAATTAAGGAATGCCGGCGCTTTGAACTAGCCAAAAGCCGTCGTATCACGACCCAGTTCGCACGGCTTCCGAATACCGCGGCTACTTCAACCTGCGAAGCAGCATTTTTGCCATCGCCTCCACCCCCGGTGACACGCAGCATGGATACTGGGCCTTCTGACAATGTGGTGACCAGGATTGTACGCCGCGAACTTGAAGCCATGGCTCCAGCGGCCGTTCCACCGCGCATGACGGAGAGCAACTTTCCCACTGTTTCCCTTATTCAAGCGGTTGTTCGGGAGGAATTTGCTAACATGGGCATCCATCCAGTCTGTTCGGTGAGCCACCACCCGCTGCGACAAGCACCTCCACGAGCCGTTTTCCGCAGCGACTATGTTTCTTCCCGGTATCGCAATCCAGCTGAGTGGAGAACACCAGACGACCGGCCCATCTGCTTCAACTGCAGGCGTGTGGGACATGTTGCTCGCTACTGTCAGCGCCGCTGGTTCCAGTTTCCTCGTGATAACTTCTCCCCTGACCGCTTCGACAGTACGCCCCGCCGCTTTACATCTCGTAACCAACAGCAGCCAGACGACTCCGCCGCCACTTCGACGACCCGATTCGCCCGCTCGCCCTCACCGCACCGACGTCAGTCTCGCTCGCCGCAGTCTCGGAGACCATCATCTCCGACCACTTCCAACCGCTACTCGCCGGAAAACTAAAGGATGCAGCTCCCGGAGGTGAAGCTGCATTCTCGACTTGGCCCGCAAATCCTCTTCTGACCCTTCCTACCACAGACAATTTACTAGAAGTTGAAGTTGACGGCATTCCTGTTCGTGCGCTCATTGACACTGGGGCGACAATATCGGTGATAAGCTCAAATCTACGCTCTCGCCTACATAAGGTCCTGACGCCTGCCCTATCTCATGTCCGACTAGCTGATGGTGGAACGCCCATAATAGCTGGAATGTGTACTGCTCGTGTTACGATTGCTGGCCGTACTGTTCCTGTTTTGTTTGCCGTATTAGAAAACTGCGCACATGACGTGATCTTAGGCCTTGACTTCTTAGCCGACCATTCAGCGCTCATCGACTGTGCCAGAGGATTCCTGAGTCTGGAGCTACCTAGTCTGCCGGTGGCCGATAACACTCATCCGACCCGCCTGTGTTCAACAACGCACATCCGTCTCCTGCCTCAGGCCATCACGTATGTTTCGTTGGCAGTCCCCGGCACTCTTGCTGATGGCGAGTATGTTATTACTCCAATGACTGACGTTCTGCTGACGCGAAATGTAACGCTGCCTCACTCAGTCGCCTCCATCACTGGCAGCAGACTGTCTCTACCTATCCTGAACTTCGGTTTTCATGCACAGGTATTACCGGAAGGAATCACGCTTGCGTCAGTGTGCCCCTTACACGACCACGAAGTCTCAACTTTGGCCACCACTACCCCTGACTGTGACTTTACTCATACAGCTGCCCCTGCGTCCACTGACAAGGTGATGACCATGATGAGCCCGGACCTCTCACAAGAGCAAGCCCATGATCTTCGCCGCCTGCTGCTTAATTACTCCGAAATTTTTGACTTCCCCGATCGTCCTTTGGGACGAATGACGGCCGTAAAGCACCGTATCGACACTGGTGACTCTAGTCCCATTCACCGACGACCATACCGCGTGTCGCATGCCGAGCGCGCCGTCATCCAAAGCGAAGTCGATAAAATGTTGAAAAAGGACATAATTGAACCATCCTGCAGTCCATGGGCCTCACCGGTGGTGTTAGTGAAGAAAAAAGATGGCACTTGGCGCTTTTGCGTCGACTACCGCCACCTGAACAAAATCACCAAGAAGGATGTATATCCCCTGCCCCGCATCGATGATGCCCTTGACTGCCTCCATGGTGCCCAATACTTTTCTTCCATTGACCTCCGTTCCGGTTATTGGCAGATTTCTGTAGATGACTTGGACAAGGAAAAAACCGCTTTTGTCACCCCTGATGGCCTATACCAGTTCAAGGTAATGCCTTTCGGTTTATGCAATGCGCCTGCAACATTCGAACGAATGATGGACTCTCTTCTTCGAGGATTCAAATGGTCTACCTGTTTATGCTACCTGGACGACGTTATAGTCTTTTCGCCCTCCTTTGCTTCCCATCTTACCCACCTGTCTGATATACTCGCGCTTTTCCGCCAAGCAGGTCTTCAGTTAAACTCTGCCAAATGTCACTTCGGCCAGCGCCGCATAAACATTCTCGGGCATCTTGTTGACGCCCAAGGTGTTCAGCCTGACCCTGATAAAGTCAAAGCCGTGAAGCAGTTTCCTGTGCCTCGCTCTACGGCCGACGTTCGCAGCTTTGTTGGCCTTTGTTCCTACTTCCGTAGGTTCATAAAAGGCTTTGCCAACATCGCGAAACCTCTCACTGATCTACTGAAGAAGGACGCCACGTTTTCGTGGGCCATTGAGCAAGCTGAGGCATTCGACGCATTAATCTCCCGGCTGACATCTGCCCCGGTGTTAGCCCACTTTGACGTCACCGCTCCCACCGAGGTTCGCACTGACGCCAGTGGGCATGGCATTGGAGCCATTCTCAGCCAAAGACAAGCCGGATGCGATCGCGTCATTGCATACGCGAGTCGCCTTCTTTCCCCGTCTGAACGCAATTACTCCATCACTGAGAGAGAATGCCTTGCTCTAGTATGGGCCGTGGCTAAGTTTCGTCCCTACTTGTATGGCCGCAACTTCTCAGTAATTACTGACCATCACGCTCTGTGCTGGTTGTCTTCGCTCAAAGACCCAACGGGACGCCTGGGTCGCTGGGCTTTGCGCCTTCAGGAGTTCTCCTATACTGTCATATACAAGTCCGGCCGCCTGCATCAAGATGCTGACTGCTTATCGCGGTACCCCGTAGATCCGCCTGACCCAGCTCCGGCTGCGCCCGCCATCATGTCTCTTTCGACCCTCACCAACATCGGCGGCGAACAACGACGGGATCCTCGTCTGCGCTCCCTTATCGAGAGCCTTATTTCTGCGCCTTCGACGCCTTCAGTTCGCATGTTCGAACTGAAAGACGGAATTCTGTATCGTCGGAACCTTCGCCCTGACGGCCCTGAATTATTACTTGCCATTCCTGAGCACCTTCGTCTGGACGTTCTCCAACAACTTCATGACCTCCCAACTGCTGGCCACCTCGGTGTTTCCCGCACCTACGATCGCATCAGACGCCGCTTCTTCTGGCCCGGCCTTTACCGATCTGTCCGGCAGTATGTGCGCTCCTGCGACCTCTGCCAGCGGCGGAAAACTCCCAATTCTCCTCCAGCTGGGCTTCTTCAACCATTGGACATACCAAGTGAACCATTCTTCCGCGTTGGGTTAGACTTGCTCGGTCCATTTCCCCAGTCCACATCCGGCAATAAATGGATAGCCGTCGCCACCGACTATGCCACGCGTTATGCAATAACACGGGCCCTTCCTACGAGCTGCGCTACTGACGTTGCCGATTTTCTGCTTCGTGACATTATCCTTCTTCACGGGGCCCCTCGACAGCTCCTTACCGATCGTGGCCGCTCCTTTCTGTCGCAAGTTATTGCCGATATTCTTCGCTCCTGCAGCACCCATCACAAGATCACCACCGCCTACCATCCTCAAACTAATGGCCTGACCGAACGACTTAACCGAACAATTACCGACATGCTGTCCATGTACGTCTCCGCAGACCACCGCGACTGGGACGTGGCTTTGCCCTACATTACTTTTGCGT
This sequence comes from Haemaphysalis longicornis, assembly GCA_013339765.2. NCBI lineage: Eukaryota > Metazoa > Arthropoda > Arachnida > Ixodida > Ixodidae > Haemaphysalis > Haemaphysalis longicornis. The sequence continues at coordinate 10,073,252 of CM023448.1, read as the reverse complement.
ACAATTCGTCGCGTCATGACACTGCTGGCTATTCCCCTTTCTATCTGCTCTTCGGCCGCGAACCAGCATTGCCACTGGACACATTATTGCCATCTACTGTGCACACATCCGACTATGCCCGCACCGCCATAGCTCGCGCTGATCACGCCCGCCAAGTTGCTCGTATCCGCCTCTCCTCATCTCAACAGTCTCAGAAAACACATTATGACAGCCGGCACCAAGATCGCCACTTTGCACCGGGATCACTAGTACTTCTCTGGTCGCCCTCACGCCGTGTGGGACTTTGCGAAAAACTCTTGTCCCGGTATTCTGGGCCTTATCGTGTAATCCGTGAGGTTACCCCCGTAACATACGAAATCGCCCCAGTTAAACTTGACACGTCGCGCCACATCCTTACGGACGTCGTGCATGTCTCCCGTCTCAAGCCCTATCGCCCAACTTCCGCACCAGGCTCATGAGCACCGAGACGGTGCTTCTACCGGCGGGGGTTATGTCACAGGTTGGGCATGTACCCTCTGAAAGGAATATGGACACCGAGGGATTGGGCCCAGCCCGGACAGCTGGTGCGGTGGACGGTTCACCGACGAGGAGGAAGAGGACGAACGATCTCGCTCTCTGGCTGCACCCACTTGAGACTGTGCTACTGTGTCCCCCACCGTGTGGCATATTTAATTACCCCTGCAATATACCATTTTCCCCGTAACAATATATAGGAACAAAGTTTTCCTGGACGCCGGTAGAATATACACAAAAATTGTTTCGACCTCGGTAAAAAAAGAGGAGAGATTTAATAACATTTCGGCCGAGGGACCAGACTTCGTTAGATCATCTGAAGAAGGCCGGTCCCTCGGCCGAAACGTTATTAAATCTTCTCTTCTCTTTTTTTACCGTGTTCGAAACAATTTTTGTATATATATATATATATATATATATATATATATATATATATATATATATATATATATATATATATATATATATATATATAAATATACACAAGAAAAGAAAACTTTGAACAAGGTAAAATCACGATTGTTGCCAACGTTTCAGCAAAGAGACTTGCTTTCGTTAGGGCAATCTCTCGCCTGCCAGCCAGCGTGCCAGCCAGGCGAGAGATTACCCTGAGGAAAGCAAGTCTCTTTGCTGGAAACGTCGTCAACAATCGTGATTCAATTGTTGAAAGTTTTCTTTTTTTGTGTTTTCTACAATGTTCAGAAGTTCAACTGCTCCCTATATATATATATATATATATATATATATATATATATATATATATATATATATATATATATATAATATAGACACAAGCTGTATAGCTTTCCTCTGCTAGCCGTATGCTGCATTTAGGGGGATGTCAAACTTTCCTTTACAGAAACTTACTCCACCTGGGGGATTTCCCCTAAATCTGGTCGATAATATATATATATATATATATATATATATATATATATATATATATATATATATATATATATAATTGTCAGGTTCGGTGACAACAATATTAAATGGAAAATGAGCTTTATGAATGAGTCTAGTTTTTATAACACTCGAGACCCAAAAAACATACAAACTTTGTAACAAAGAGCAAAGCGGAATTAACAACAAATGGGGGACAATAGAGACTATTACCAAAGTGGTAACCAAAGCGGGTTTGAAGAAACAAGAAAAAGTCACGGTCCGGAAATAAAGGTAAACGACGCAGTACGTGGATACTACCGGCACAGGTTTGTGGCAGCGTTGAAATGTTCACGCAGTGGGTCGATGCCGTGGCAGTGCAGCGCGCTCCGAGCTCCCGTCCCCGTTGTGGCGAACGCAGCTGTCTTGGGGCCGCTGTTTTTTCACTGTTGCCCGGCAACACAACTCGCTTGTGGAGAAGATGTCTTGGAGATTGTTCTGGTGGAGGACCTCCTGGGGCACGGCACGGGTCCGGTCGCCCGACCGCCACGCAGCCCGGTCACGCTCCACTCTTCAGTCTCCTTCTCTCGGTGTTCTTCTTTCGCTCTTCCCCCGCCAGCTGCTGTCGCTGGCTGCTTCCCATTGGCTGGTCGTCGGCGCAAGCTCGTGCCGTGGTCGCGAGCCCTCGGCGCTGGAGCCTGTGTCGATGGCCTTGGAGCCGCGTGCATTGCGTCTTCTTTGTCGTCGTTTTTTTTATATCTTTCCGACTTGTGCTGGTCCTTCTTGCCGATGCGATTTCTTCGCATGACATGTCCCCCCACTTAAGCATTTTTCACAGAAAAATGTCTGCTCACTCATGTCCGACACACCATGTACACAGTCCTTGGGGAGCAGTCACAGAATATCTAGTTATCACAAATGCACTTGGAACGTCCCCAAGAGCAAATACGAGTTCCCGAAACACTGATCACCGTCGATAATGAGTCAACACACCAACTACATTTATACACGACGTTTAGATTAAATCTCAGACCAGTCATCAACCAAAAAGGCAATCAGGCAGATAGTTTATCCCTTTTCCGACAGTGGCTACGGTGCCACTCCCTGCCTCTTACGTACACACGTCTGGCCGCGTAGTTCAAGGGCTTTCCATTTAAATCATATGGTTCCCGCGCACATGCGAACTTTCTGACAGACCACGGAAAAGACTGAACAGTGTGTCTTTTAGTGGCCTTTGCATTACGTGAGCCACTCGTGAGTCGTGATACGGCTCTTTTTCTGGTGCTAGGGTTCTTTTGCTTGGTGTTGGAACTTTTACTCTTTACCCGACTAGAGTAGTGCCTTCTTAACTTGAGAGGAGGGTGCTTTCGTTTTGACACTAACTGGTCTTTTCGGACAAAAAATCTGGGGCTGTGGGACCTTCTCGTCTCTGACAGGACTCTTTTCCGCTACAGAGTGGCGCTCCAGAGGCAGAATGTCCTCCGTACTAGCTCTAACGACATCATCAACCTCGAGCCCAGCAGACGCGCTAACCGGGAAATTTGATGTCACTTCCCGCACTTTTACAGAGGTTGTGGTGTCTCGCTTAGCATAAGGGACCGTCTCACGTTTTGTGATTACTTCAGGGTCCCATGCCTGGTTGAGCTCTAATGCTCCATTTAAAGGCAGCAGAATCTCCTCTGCATTAGAAGTCGCTGGTGAGCAATGTTGTACTTCCTCAAAGTTTTTCCCGCCACCCTTAGATTGACAGGTCGCCTTTCGCGTCGCCTCAAGCTCCGCGAGCCGTAGCCGCAGCTGAAAAGTTTCTTTCTGTTTTGCGGCAATCTCTTTTTTTATCTCGGCTAGCTCTTTGGCCGCCTCGAGCTCTAGGACTGTTTCCTCGAGCCAGGTATTTTGCTGCTCGAGCACCCACTGTTTAAGCTCGTCGCCGCTCAAGCCTAACCTCTTCCCTAGTTCATGTAACTCTGCCGTGTCCATTACGAGTTGGTTTTTTAGGGGTATGTCAAACGAACTAGCCTCGTCCTGTCGCGGACACCAATTATTGTCAGGTTCGGTGACAACAATATTAAATAGAAAAATGAGCTTTATGAACGAGACTAGTTTTTATAACACTCGAGACCCGAAAAACATACAAACAATGTAACAAAGAGCAAAGCGGAATTAACAACAAATGGGGGACAATAGAGACTATTACCAAAGTGGTAACCAAAGCGGGTTTGAAGAAACAAGAAAAAGTCACGGTCCGGAAATAAAGGTAAACGACGCAGTACGTGGATACTACCGGCGCAGGTTTGTGGCAGCGTTGAAATGTTCACGCAGTGGGTCGATGCCGTGGCAGTGCAGCGCGCTCCGAGCTCCCGTCCCCGTTGTGGCGAACGCAGCTGTCTTGGGGCCGCTGTTTTTTCACTGTTGCCCGGCAACACGACTCGCTTGTGGAGAAGATGTCTTGGAGGTTGTTCTGGTGGAGGACCTCCTGGGGCACGGCACGGGTCCGGTCGCCCGACCGCCTCGCAGCCCGGTCACGCTCCACTCTTCAGTCTCCTTCTCTCGGTGTTCTTCTTTCGCTCTTCCCCCGCCAGCTGCTGTCGCTGGCTGCTTCCCATTGGCTGGTCGTCGGCGCAAGCTCGTGCCGTGGTCGCGAGCCCTCGGCGCTGGAGCCTGTGTCGATGGCCTTGGAGCCGCGTGCATTGCGTCTTCTTTGTCGTCGTTTTTTTGTATATCTTTTCCACTTGTGCTGGTCCTTCTTGCCGATGCGATTTCTTCGCATGACATGATATATATATATATATATATATATATATATATATATACATACATATCAAGGTTGCATTCGTCATTGCCAGTGCTATTCGGATTTTTTCGAAATATTTAATGGGGCCGAATGACGTGTGCTTGTCACGTTTCTTGATACATTGATAAATAAGCAAAAATATAAGTCGAGAAAAAATCCTCCCTTTTTCCGGGAGCGGGACTCGAACCCACATCTCCACATAACCGGTGCGGTGAGTTCGCCATTACGCTATCCCGCAGCGGCTTCTCTCTCGACTTTAAAGCGGGGGTTTATATGTACAAGAGCTCTGAGGCCGGTCAACTAGCGCCGCCCCTAGACTACCACGGGAGACGTAGAACGTCTTCTTTCCCAGTGGCCGCCGCGTAGACATATATATATATATTACGCACCAGAAATGCCGGCTACCACTTCAAAGCACAGGAAAAAACCGGTAGCGCTGTGGCTGTGGTCATACGCAGTGGTCATAGCACATGACGCATTATCTGGGTGTCGTGAGTTCGAGTGCCACCTGGCGGGAATTTTTTTCTCCACTTTCTTCAAAACAACTGTATCTGACTCAAGAATAATGAATGACCTACCACATTCTCCTCTTGCTTTTCTTGGCTTTCTTAAAAACATGCATATACAGGGTGTCCCAGCTATCATGCACCAAGATTTAAAAAAAGAGTAAAGGCGTAACTCGAAGAAAACCTAGTGCATAATGTTTGCAGTACTGTGAAGAAGCGGAGAGTAATTTTTCGTTAATGAGACCTAATTAACTAATTGTAATTAAATATCTAACTCGAGAAATACTGTCCTAATCACTAAAGTGTCAATGAGGCACTTGTAGGTAACCACGAGGGGCATCTAACTGCGGTATTTTCAGCGATGAACTAATTGCGTACACATTTATTCTGACTGATAAAGGAAACCCGCGAAATATGAAAAATACCACGTGACGGCGCCTCCGCGCGCACCGTAAATCAACGCCCTCAAACAGGCTGCCTCTGAGTTAGCCAGAATGAAATAGACAAAAGAAAGAAAGAAGAAATCGCGACCGAGTTCGTTCCTTATCTGCATACACGTCCCGCGAATCTTGCTGCTGCTGCTGCTCCTTCCATGCATGCTATTATCAAGGTGATGCGCTGTCTCTTCGGGCGGGTAACACGCGAAGCAGTTACTTTCAATCAGCTTTGTTTGGGGACGCTGCTTTACAATGCGCGCGTAAGCGTCGTCACGTGGTATTTTCATATTTCGCGGGTTTCCTTTATCAGTCAGAATAATGAGTACGCAATTAGTTCGTCCCTAAAAATACCGCAGTTAGATGCCCCTCGTGGTTACCTACAAGTGCCTCATTGACACTTAAGTGATTAGGACAGTATTTCTCGAGTTAGATAATTAATTACAATTATTTAATTAAGTCTCATTAACGACAAAATTACTCTCCGCTTCTTCACAGTACTGCAAACATTATGCACTAGGTTTTCTTCGAGTTACGGGATTTATCTTTTTTAAAATCTTGGTGCATGATAGCTGGGACACCCTGTATACATGCATGCATGCTTTCATGCATGCACACATACATACATACATGCATACATACATACACACATACATACATACATATATACAAACATACATACATACATACATACATACATACATACATACATACATACAGAAATAAGAGTTGGCAGTCAAGAAAACCTCGAAAAGCAAAGGAAAGGATGGGATAGGTCATTGAAACAGATAACGAATTTGGAAAGAAAGAAAGAAAATGGAGAAAAAAATGCACGCCACGTGGGATCCGAACCCACGACCTCCAGAACACCGGTATGGTGGGATCGCGCCAGCTACCAACTCTTATTTCTGTGTTATTTTCAATGAACCCTTCAATTCCTTTTCTGATTCGTTACATACATACATAATTACATACCTACATACATACATACATGCATACATACATATATACATACGTACATACATACATACATGCATACATACATACATACATACATACATACATACATACATACATACATACATACATACATACATACATACATGCATACATGCATACATACATATATGTGTACGCATGGCATCCTACCATTAACCCAGAAAAAGAAAGTGTATGACAGCGGCATCTTACCTGTACCCTCCTACACGGCACAAGGTTGGAGGCTCACTAAGAGGGTTCAACCTAAATTTAGGGCTACTCAGCGAGTAATCAAACTGAAGATGATAGGTGTCAAATTAGGAGACAAGAAGAGAAAGGAGGGGATCAGGGAACAAAAGCGTGTTCAGGTTATATTAGTAATATTTTAGAAGAAGAAATAGGCGTGGGCAGCGCATGTAATGCGAAGGCAAGAAAACCGTCGGTAATTAATGCTGACATGCAAGTCGGTAATTAATGCTGACATTAATGCTGAGAATGCAAGTGTGGCAGGGGGCGGCAGAGAGATAGATTGGCAGAGGAGATAAGTTTGTGGGGTTAAATTGATTTGAGTTAGCACAGGAGCGGAATAATTGGAGATTAATGCAAGAAGCCTTTTCGCTGCAATGGGCGTAGATAGACTGGTGATGGTAATGATCATTATCGTGATGATGTGTTACGTCTACACATTTTTGAACGGCTGCCAACGATTGATTAAAGCTCAGCAGTTAGAAACACCTTCAGTAGCTCGTGCGTCGGAGAGGGCAGTGGCCAGCATTCGACGCGTGAGGCGCGGTCGTACCACACACCCAGTGCCTTTTTCGCGCGCACATCATTGTTGTCATCTTCTGGCCACATGTCAGAATATATGTTAAACGGGGAAGGTAATTTGTGTGAGTATTTCGTTACTTTCGTTACGGAAACAAGGTTTATTGTGCATATTTTACATGTACACGCTGTAGACGTCAAAGGCGATATTCCCCTATCTCGTCAAATCACCTATTATTTTATCCTACAGGGCCACGGATGGTGCGGGAGTGCGTGTCTTATTTTGCGTGGTCAAGAAAACGTGGACCTTTGCGCTCTTACCAAACTTTTTTGATTGATTGATTGTAGGGCTTAACCCGCCGACGCAACACAGGTAATTAGTGCAGCGTAGTGGAGGGGTAGGGATTAGTTTTCATCACCTGGGGATCTTTGAGAAACGTTGTGAGACGTTTTGAGAAACGTGTGGTGTATGATTAGATATATGTGTGTTTTCTTCCGATTAAAGATACATGTGGGAGTCAGCACCGTCTTGTGTCCCCTCTTAATTCGTTTTCTCGTTGTCAAGCGCTGTTTAGGATGCCCAGCTACGTCCTTTCAATTGACATGCGCAATGCATTCGATCGTGTTAGTCAGGCTGCTATTTTTGATGAGCTAGCTCTCGCATTCCATAGTCAGAGGGGAAAAAACTGGGTGCATAATTATCTTCAGAAGCATCCTATTCGTCTTTGCAGCACTTATCTGTGGTGGAGCCACAGGACCCACAACTTGTATAGGGGCGTACCCCAGGCCTCTATCCTCGGGCCCGTGCTTTTGAACGTAGCCACGGCCCGCGTTCCTCGTACGCTCCAACAGGAGTCTGCTGTTCGGTTTGCTATATACGATGATAATCTCATGGTTTCGGTAGAAGCCGCTGACGTTTCCAGCCTGGATCACATCTTGAACGAACTTCAAGGTGCCGCCAACTGCCTCAACGATATCCTTCCGACATTGGGCCTTGATCTTCCCCCTGAAAACACGAAATTTCTTCTTGCTCATGTTCGCCATCAGCTTCCACCGGATATGCGCAAGGTCATCTACCTAGGTGACCGACACGCCGGTCTCCTCTAAAAGTGGGCAAATTCTTATTTTAGATGCCACGTTGGCCAGCAACAATGGCGCTAAGTATTGGATCATCCCGCTTAAGCGCAACTGGAAACCCAAGCTTCCTTTCATTTCAAGTATATAAACACGTACGACGGAGCATGTCAGTAAGCCGGCCTTACCCTTACTCTAGAAGTTGCGATGAGTAGACTTATGTATTGCGCTCGTGCTTAAGCTCCAAAAATTATATATAAAACACCTTCACGCTCTTTACTGCTCTGTTCTTCCCACCTTCACCTCACTTCCGTGCCATACCCGTGCGGAAGCCCGCACGGTACCCCCACTCGAACTGCTCCTCGAGGAAACTCGACAGCTGCGCGAAGATCGCCGTTCCTTGATCTGGCCAGAAGTAGCTCTTACAGCCTGGTATTCGCAAATGGCTCTCCCCCCCGCCATACCGCCCCTTGACCTCCTCCATGAAAACGCCCTTTAGGGGTTGCAATCTCCAATGCATAGGTGTCCCAAGATGCCGATCCAGAGTTAGCCATGGCGCTATTTCTCGCACCATGGTGGCTTAACTCTCTAAATGAAGAAGACATTTACACAAACGTGAGCGCGTCTGCTAGCTGCATGGGACTGGCTTGGCGATATCCAGGTTTACCTAGTTTAGACTCCGCTCGCACTCGACAAGCATCCACTACTGTTATGATAGACGCTGAGATACATGCCGTCCTCTGCCGCTCTCGACCACTTGACCTACAAGGCGTCTGCCTCATTACCACCCGCATTCGGTTCCTGACTGACTCCCAAATGGCGCTAGGTGAACTCCGTACACCTACTCCGATCACTCGCTGGTTCATTAGATTCCCCATATGATTAGTCTGCTTGCGCGCAATGGTACCTATAAACGTGTTGCGTGGATACCGGGACACATAGTCGGGGTTCCGGCAACCAGGCTTCCCATGATGCAGCGCAGGAGAGGGTACAAGTAATTATTCCAGTGGTTGACAGCCCTGCTCCCCGGCTCTCTCTAAGGCAAGAGCTGGATCACGCTCGTCAGGCTAGGCATAACCGCCCTGCCGCTGCCACTCCCTTAGGTTTCCTGCATAAAGCACCATCACTAACCCCTCCTGCTGAAGTTTTCATTAACAAATTTCGTGCGAACGCTGCATTGACCCCACATATTACACGCAAATGGCATAACCCGACGGGCGATCCGCCACCCTTCTGCCTACTTTGCAATGCACCTACAATAGCAAATCTGACACCTTATTTGGCCCTCCTCTGCGTACAAATCCTTGCGCCCCTATCTGCTCAATGCCCTACGCAATCGGCGACCCAGATTTTCCTGCTGGCCTTGGGCGCTTCGCTCTCGAGAGTGGCTTCGCAGAAGTAGTTTAGCCGAGGTACACCACGCCTATCTGTGCATTCAAGAACTGATTATTCCTGTCCGGGATCTTCAAGTGAACATCACCTCCTGACCACCTCTCCCTTCCTTGTTCCCCCGTCTCCACCGTCCGGGCCCTCCCAGGCGGCACAGAAAGTGTGCCCCAAGACCGCCCGTCTATGGCCGTTTTCTGGCATGTCCGGCCAGCATCCAGGTTCTGGCAGCCACTGATCATGCGTTGAACGGCCAACATTCGGCAACCAGCGCTTCGGTATTTTTCCGTCCGCCCGTGTACGGACGCAAAACGGCAGCTAACGGCTGCCAGATATTCAGTTCTCTTACGGCTGCTGATGTTGAGAAAGAGAATGGCCGAAGTACGGCCTTAGGGCATCCGTTTTTTCTTCGGGAAGCGGTCATCGGCCGAAGCACGACAAGCGACCGGCCACAGAATATGCGTATTCTTGCGGCAGTTGGTGTTCGAAAGGAGACCGGCCGGAGCGCGGCTGCCGTGCATTCGTTGTTTCAACGGTGAACCGCGCGTCCGGCGGTAGAATATTCGTTTTCTTCGGCAACCAGTGTTATAAAGGATACCGGCCGACGTACGGCCCCAGAATATACGTTTTTCATTCGGTTAGCTGTCCTCGGCCGAATTACGGCAAGCGAATGGCCACAGAATATTTGGCAACCGGTGTTCAAGAGGAGACCGGACTACGTAAGGTATCTGGTTATGCGTCATTTTTTCGGCAAACGGAATACCGCCGAACAACGGCACGCGCCTGGGCGCCGAGAATACATGCACAGACGTGTTTGGAAGAAGACCGACCGGTTTTTTCCTGGGGGGAGAAAAAGCCGTTTGGGAGCCGAACTACGGGGTCGCGTTTTTCATCCGCTCAGTGTTTCTATGTTTTAAATGAACGAACATCGTTTGTCAAACAGTAATGAGTGTTCTCGGTGAACGGGCAAGGTGCAAGGACTCAGTGGACATTAGCAGGGAACCTTTTAGGCTATTGAAATGTTATTTATTGCCACAAGAAGACTGTGCCACACCGACGGGTGAGCTAAGACTCGCCAGTCATCGCCGCTACCCCGCCTCTGCCGCCGGCTTCGTCAACGCATCAGCTCGAGGCTATTCGCCCCCTCAAGAAATGGAGAGCATTGGAGACATCGACCCGGCAGAGATGTCCGATCCGAGATGGAGATGGTTCACCAATATAACTGGCCTTCAAGGGCGTCGAGCAAGCGGCCACCACGCAGGAGCTAAACCGCCACCATGTCTAGGACTCCCCACCAAAGAAAGGCAAGTGCGAGCAAAAGCGCAAGTTATTCTGCTTACAATTAAACTGCAACAAGCAATTTTGCACTATGTTGTTGCTGATAAACGTAATAGAGACTCGTTCGTGCATTGGTAGGATCAACTTCATTCCCTGCACTATGTTACTCCATGGGATTTTACGACTGCCTATTTAGAAAAAAAATTATTTTAAATTTGCGATAACAACAGAGCCTTGTCACTGACGAAGCCTAGCTGTTAATTTACTTCCCATGTTTGAAGGTGAGCTTAGCTACTCTTGGGATATGACTCGTTTGGTTAAACATAATCGCCAGCATCCTAGCAAACACGGATTTTGTCAGGATTTTCTTGCTCAACGCAGATTGTTGAGTTCACGCACGATTTGGCTCTTGCAATAGATAAGCTTAAAGTGGTTGACTGTATATTCTTGGACTGCAAAAAAGCAAATGTTGGTGTTCCATATCACCTTTTGCCTAGTAGATTTCATCCTATGAACTGAATGAATCGGTTTTTTCATTGTTATTACTATTGGCCCGATAGCTTTCTTCAAACGTACTGTGCAGTTTACCGGACTCTAGCTAATGAACGTGATTCCGTATACCTGCAGCTTTATTCGAATTTAATAACATCCTAGTGTGCGGATTCAGAAAAGTTTTTGGATGTAAACAGTGTGTTAACGGCACCTTTACAAGAAAACCTTCATTCCAATTCAATACGTATACCGTAAATTATGCTGCTGTGATAACGGCCGAGGAATATAAATACCTACGAGTTTATTAGGGAGTGATTAGAGGTTAAATAGGCAGGTTCACACCATAAAAGTTACGGCTGCATATGTTTTTGGCTTTCTGAGACGACATTTCAGTGAACCTCCATCTAATTGAAAAGAACAACCGTATTTCACCCATATGCGCTCAATCTTGGAGTACGCATGTGTTTTCGTGGATCCCTACACCAAAGAGCTGGTTGATACACTCGAAAACATACAGAATATGTCAGTGCGATTCGTATTACGTAATTGGCACGCTCAACTTAGCATGAGAGAAAGTAAAAGTAAACTGAGATGGCAGGACATGAAAGATCACAAACGAAACCACAGGTTGAACTTTTTTCGTAATATCTATCATTCGAAAACTGGAGTAGAAGGGGAGAAGTATGTCCAAGCGCCATTCTACATATCGCAAAGTGGGACCGCTAGCTTAAAGCAAATTATTAACTTTCCTTTAAAGGTGGCGCCTTGCGCGATTCATTTTATTTTACATCAATACTGCAGTGTAATCATCTTCCACGTATGATTGCATTAACTGTTTATATTGACGATTTTCAGCGCGCTTTGTAGAATTATTTTATTATTTTATCTCATATTTATAGCTTAGTGTTATTTATCTCCCTCTGTAATGCCTGCAAATGCACGCAGGCATCAAAAAAATAAACAAACAAATAAATAAAACAATGAATAAACAAATGAATAAAAATAAATAAATAAATAACTAATAAATAAATAAATAAACCCCCAGAGGCGCAAGTTTGCCTCCGACGGGTTGAGAACCCTACGCATTCAACCTTGACCAATAAAATATTCATTGCCCTATTCGTTGCAGTATGCAAGGTTTCCTGTATGCATGCTACCATTGCTATGTTATTGGTTTGAAACAAATTATGTAACTCAAATTTTACGCCTTTCCTTGCGTGAACACAGAGGGATACAACTGCAGCCACCTGAAGCAAGGCGTCATTTTGCAACGCGTCTAGAATTTTTTGAACGTAGTATGACATTAGAAGAAAATTAAGTTCTTTTGGACTATTAAGTGGTGTGGACGTATACTCATGAAAACAACGTTAAAATAGATTGAAAATGAAAGTACCTGTTCGCTCCTTCTTAGGATCAGCCCTGCGCAAGATCATCAGAAAAGTTGATCGAGTAGAAAATGTCTTTGCAAGAAAAAGGGGCAAAAACTGGACATACTTTTTTGTGAAGAAGTTATAATAAATGCTCCTGAGTGTTTTTTTGCGAACCAAAACGCTTTGTAAAGGCATTCACGCCGGTTATATATACATCAAAATTGGTCAAGCAACTGTTATAAAAATAGTTTATGTAGTCATAGCATGAAAGTGTTCCGGAATATTGCCCTAAAAGAAATGGGCTAAAAGCGGCGCAATTTATCTCTCTGAAATTCAACCCACTAAAGTATGCGCCCTCCGACGCCTCCCCCATCCTCTTTTCCCGTTTATTACAGGTAAGCCGCCCCACAGAAGATATCAGGACCTCGACAATACATCTATTCAAGCTCTACAAAGAACTGAATATTTTCTGTGTTCGGAAGTAAAAGAGGCACAGCAATTAAAGGAACGACAATTTGTGAGCACTATTTATTAAACGAATTTTGCTGTCAACTGAGGCTGGTAATAAGCAAGGTTGCGCTGAAAGCTTGACGGCTGGTGGTTGCGCGCGAGCTCACTTTGATGTGGCTGCATTAGACCCAAAATGCTGTGTTTGTGCTGCTTCTGCACTACGCGAATGAGTCATCTGCTTGCACGACATGCAGTGACGGGCCTCAGTGCAGTTAACGTACTGTGGCTGAACTCCAATGCCCGTAGCACGGCTGTGTTTCCGGTAGCTTTATTCCGGCTGGAGTCCGACGACCGCATCTCGGTTGTCCTCCGGCGGCCGTACTTCGGCCGTACGCGGGTGGCTTTGGAACGGCCGGAGCCCTACGGCTGGAATCTGGCCGTATGACCGTAAGCCGGTCGACTGGCCGACGGACACTGGCCGTTGGACAGCCATGGGAGTACGGCCGTATACGGCCAAAAGGCCCACATTTGGACATGGGCCGAACATGGCTGCCGGAAAACGGCCGGACAGAAAATCACCGGTCAAAGTACACCGGCCTCTTTTAGGCCGAACAGTCCTGCGCTGCCTGGGCTGGGCCCTCCTTTGGATAATGAAATACATGTAATCACTCATACGGGGCGCTCTTAAAGAGCGAGCTTCCCGCATCAGGGCAAAAAAGCGGGGCCTGGTGTACACGCAAAACCAGCCTGTTAGCAATCCCCATGGGTGGCTTGCGTGATTGGCAATAATGCAGAAAGAGTAACGGTGCCTGTGTTCAAAGAAGACACCAATTGTGCTTTCCTATTCTCCTCTACTAGCGCTTTTCTTGTCATGCAATAGGTCCATTCATGGAATGAACCAACTAGCGCCGCTACACACCCTCCTGACCTTCCAGTGATTGGGCGGAGTTGCTACTACTTGCCGTAATCAGTTCACAGTGAAGTTGTAAGCGTTAAAGACATCTGGTCCACTGTGAGTACGATGACCGCTACGAAAGGTGCACGGAGAGGAAATGGTTGTAACTCCCGATTCATGAAAACTCTCCCAAAATCAACTAAAATAAAATTGGCCGCTATGACGAGGGCGCTCTTAAGCGTAGCTTTGTTACAAATGTCAGAAGTTTCCCGTCTCCTGTCGACGCATAGCTGTCTACGAAGGAATTTGCCGGAGAGAAAACGGCTGCAACTTTTGTTTTAGCACATCTACTCCGAAGCAAGTTCAAAATCGGAGCAATCAAAGACCGCCAAAGGCTCGACTGAAACGTGAGGTTACGCGTAGTTTAAAATTGAATTATGCCAGGAAAACTGTCGTATTTCAAAACGGTTGTAAGCTCCATACCACCGTAATTGACAGTCACGTGAAGATGTTTTTTACTTGCTTACTTTCATTGAATTTACTCTGATATATACTTCTAGAGAGTGAGCGCTTGGTCTAGATCGCAGGTATTTATTCTGCCAGTCAAAGTTCTCACAAAGCAGACATGGAAGTAGAAAGCGCTATGTCGTGCTTTTTCCACCGTCCCTTTTTGTGAGCGCCTTGACCACCAAGACGAATTCCTTAAAATACGCGAAAAAAAAAGGATTATTCGCACATCGGCCTTTCGAAAGAACACAGGCAAGTTAGTGCGTTTCGCGCTGTTCGTGTACATACGCAACGCAGTCCGAATGTTGAGCATCTAAAAATGCCTCAATGCTGAGGCTGAAGAGGACTACTTTCTTATGGCTGTGGTATAAGTAAACTTATTTGCACTGAAAGCACTCGCGTAAAGATATAAACCCCTGTTTTAGTTTTTTACAATCCCATTGTTCACTGTAATTCAAAAAATACTCGTATGTGATTGAAGGGATAACAGCGTCGCCGTTGAGGCATCCTCGATTTCGACGAAAGGGCATTGATGCAGGGGTAAACCAAAATTGCTTCATTGTGTGTTGGTGAAATTATAGTATAGTGTGTGTGGAAGACTTAAGTACTCCCAAGATTTTCGAGGTTCAGGGATTTGAGCAGGGGCTTTTTATTGGTTAAATTTATTATGGAAGAGGCTGGATCTTAACCACACGTGTAATGAGTCCACGAGCAGGGCATCCAAATTTGTAGCTAAAATAAATAAACTCGCCCATCTATCCTAGTATTATATTTCCAGAACTTGCTGTTGGGGAGGTACCAAAGAATATGTGTAGTTCAAAATAAAAGGCCCAAGTATGTTTTTAAACGAACAGTTTCTATTTTTAAACAGTAGCTTCGGCGAGTTCATCGAGATGATAAATTGTGGCCACTTCAGACATACAGGATCAACGGTTTGCTTCACGCGACAAAACACAGCGGCAGTGCGTAGGGCTTTTGACTGCGCATAGTGTTTGGATGTCAAGGCTATCTTTCGTTGTGTGGGGGGATAAAGTGGCTGCTCAGTCCTTTTTTATTATTTTTACCGCCTGGGTGGTGGCGACTTCCGGGGCGTGCTTCTCCACTCAACCCAAAAGGCGACAGCACATCGTTGTTGTCGGATGTGGAAGCAATTTGTCACGGACTGAAATGTTTTGGAAGCAGGCTTTTTTTAGGTTTTTGGAAGCCATCAGCCACTGTGTTCGAGCGCAGAGGCATAAAATAAAATCCTTTTTTGTCAAGCGCCCACGTCCTCGGCAAGCTTAGTAAGCCGTGCATTTTTGATGTACTTCAAAGTCAGCCTTCCTTGCTGCTTCCTTCGGCTGGCGTGGTACCTGCTAATTGTTTTTGGTACTTACAGCGTCTGCTATTACATTCGAAGCTTATTTGTTGCAGTAACAATGTGGCACTGTATACGAAATCTTCCCAAAATGCGATAACCATGTACCAGACTCGTATCTAAGACAGCCGATCGCGTTAAAAATCTGCATACTCGCCACTGCTACAAGACACGTGATTGAAGCGCTACAAACGGTTCAAGTCAATGGCAGCTTCGTGTAGCCTAGCCTAATGCAATGGCAGAGATTGTCCGTACCAGGATGAAACTACTAATGTAAACTGAATTTGTTGCATAGGAAACAACTTTGAGGTCGAAATGATCCAAAATTGGGCAGTTCCTTCGACAGGATTGAAGATCGCTTGTCGCAGTTTATACTATTTTTCATAAGTAATTTTTGAGAAGCTTTGTATCGTCGAGGCGGAGAAGTTTGCCATTTCTGGAACTTTATCGATGGAGACCTCATTGATCGATATTTTAAGGCTTGTGTAGCGGTCGGTCCCTCTGACTCGCGCTGTATGCAATGTCCTCCCACAATATTCAGGTTTGTTAGCAATCATAGGTACCGTTTATTTCAGCATTTTATAGGCCACATCAAGCGTTTCTGGACCAGGACTAAATAAAGCAATGCCTAACGTTTAGCTGTGACCAGAATATGACAGTAAGAAATAAACGGGGTTTGTGTAGCATTTTAGCACAAAACGTTTCGGTTTCGCTCTAGAAGTAAGGCGGTATGAAGAAATTTTGGTGCCTTAAGCACTTGTGACATGGCCTAGAAGGTTTTATAGAAATGAATCTTTATGATGATAATGATGATAATTGGCGCATTACCAGTGCGAGATCTACCACTCTTTATAATTGAATCTTTTAACCGCATTTTAGCCACAGAGGTAACAGTCTCGCTGCGGGTAATAAATCGGCCCATTTCACCACTCTCCTCTTGACGTTCTACACCTGAAATTGTTGTGGCCCAGTAAGAACAAATGGGTGCTGTGGCCTTAGGCGCACCCGGAGAGAAGCGTGTTACCTCGTGGTTAGCATTTATTCATTCCAGTGATGCTAGATAAGTATGCGCGGAATAGCTGAACGCTGGATTTTGTTCAAGAACAGTAACTAGTGGTGCTGCGGAAGTGCTCTGTCGTAGCAAGCATTCATACTGGTTGTCTTGGTCAGTAGTTTCAGCAGATTTAAGTCAATGTGTTCAATCATTAGTAAAGAGCACTTGTTCTATTTATCTGTTTTTCTTTGTTTTTCAGAATAGGCAGACGTGGCTTCAACCTCTGCGATGAAATATAAAGAGGGAGGTACAAAAACTTTCATCGTTCTATTCGAGCAAGAGGACTTCAACTCAACTGATGAAAGGGAACTCTCGACTTTGTGATTAGGAACTCTCGACCTTAGTGATTTAAAGTGCGACGGATAAGTACCTAAAACGTCGTACAGTAGTTTGCAAAGGTTTGCTAAATACTGTCTGAAACACAATGAAGCGTGCACAACAAATTGAAACTGCGACACACTTTCTATCATCAGACCTGAATCATAGTTTGTAGTGGTTATACTGTTCAACAACCTTTCGCGCAAGCATGTTTAGGGTAACAAGTAGAGTGACCACCCTGACTGCATGTCCACGGTAGTAAGATAGAAGCAAAATAACAACAACAAATAAACACAACCGGCAACTTAAAAACCCTGGCGACGCCGACTAAAGGGAACCCACAATCGAAGTGCTGCACAGGCAGGTTGTAGGAACGCAATGGGGGAATATATGGAAACAAAAAAAATTGATGCCCACTCGAACGAAGTGTAGCCTTTTTGTGAAGACGCTGCAGGAGACGCTACTCCGATAATGGTAAATAATAACAAAATACTATTTATGCGCTATGAGGACGTCTTTGCACTCGCATGTAGTGCCAATCCCGCTGAAATATAAAAAGAAACCAGACACCTGAGCAAACAGTCCTGACTTTTGGCATTGTAAAAAAGCCACAATAAGAAACAAAATTCCGACTTAAAATTCATATCTTGATTGGCAGCAAAAAAATAATAGGCGATTACCGTGAAAAAAACCGAGGTACAAGTTGAAATGAAGGAATGCCAGAACAAGTTAAAAACGACACTGCAGCCATCACAGAAATTTAACATATTATATAAATATTTCACTTTGCGCATTTGAAAAGGAAGGCAAATTTCTATAGGAATGCTTTAACCGTGGGTTGCGACGGAAATGGAATTACACGTGGGGGTCATGAAAGTGCGATTGGATCTTCTGGACATTTGAGACAGGCGCAGCTCTGTGCACCATAGGAGTTGCGTACGATAAATACCACTAAAAAAGTTGGCCGAGTATCTGCTCCTTTCGTTGCAAATGTCGTCAAAAGACGATAGTCTTTGTAGGCATTTGCCAAGGAAATGCCCTCTTCGCTTTCCCGCTCACCTCTCATGCTGTTCCTGTTCCGTCGCGGTCATGCCAAAGTAAACACACTAAAGGTTTGCTCAAGGCGACTTGAATTTACCGCGTTCCACTGCTACAGGCGGGGTTCCTCGATGCCAGCCCTGCAGTACGGCGGAGACGCGCGTGAATCGAGGCGGCCGACTACAAGGTTTATAGAACCACGTGGCGGTGCTCCACGTGAGTTCCAAGGAGAACGCGGAACCTAGCTAGTGGAACCTTTAGTTGCTGTTGCCGCGTGATTTTTCATAAGCCGCAAGGAGGCAGCGGTTTTCGGCAGTAGATGTAGAATATCATTTGCTATCGAAAAACCAAGCACACAGGAATTTTTTAATAAAGTAACGCTCTAAATATCCCTCGTGCACTAATTACCTGTCTTTTATTTGCGTAATGCCTTCTTCTTGTTCCACAAAGTTGACAAGTATGAACATATAAACTGGGCTTAGATGTTTACATTTGGCTGTGAGTATATAAGACTATTGCGTAGTAAGCATTTAACTTTGGTCGGGTGGCTGAATCGAGTTACAGACAGACAGATGGACAGACCGACAGACATACAGACAGACCAAAACTTCTGGGTTTAAGTAGCCCAAGAAAGACTATCGTATTTAAAACTTCAAGCAGGAAACACGCACACCCCTACAGCTTCACAAAACCGATGGACGTTAAATGACATCAGAGCAAGGCCCAGGTTATGGTGGGGCTTTGTTACGCAAAATATTTTGCTTAATTTATTCATTCAGGATTATTACATGTATTTATGTATTATTTACGTATCACACCCAGAAGGATTACACCAGACAATGTGAAATAAAGTCCGAAGCGATTGTACATAGAAGAGACGTGTATTGTAATAGATTTACTTTTCACACAGCAATTCATAACGCAAATTTGCGTTGCTTTCTATTCTAATCGCGCAAGTAGGAATACCAATCCATGTTGGGTAGAAATAAAATCCGAAATACCTGGGTAAATTAACAAAATAAACAAACTAAGCAAAAAAGAACGAGGCACAAGTAGCTAGTATGCACGGGATGATTAAATACAACTGAGGGTTCGAACAGGTGCTTCTGGGAGATAGAATTGATTGAAAGAGAGGAACCTGCCGAAGAAGCTGCCGCAGAAACTGGCGGGATAAACGGGAGGAATATTTTCGACATTTCCGCGCCCCATCTCGCCAGGAAGTCATGCGGGCAATCAGTGCCAACTAACCCAAACAGGAGTGAAGAACGTGTACACAATTATTAGGACACCTGTGATGAAGGATACACGTAAAGAATAAAAGTTCCGGTTTTAGACGGAACCTGTCAAACCCACTGGCAATGCACGTTTGAAAAGTAGAAAACAAAATTGATACTGCAATTACAAGTGTGTAAACCAAGTAGAAAGGGTCACGCTTGACAAGCGTTCGTACAGAAAGAAACATATTGATGCGCAAACGTAAACCGAGACTGAGATGCACGATGCACAAGCGCTTTTTACCATGTGCGTTCAAATTATTCCTTAGCCTTCGCAATGTAGGGTGTGTAAAAGACCAGCACCAATAACGTGAACAACATAGACGTCTAAAGAAAATCCCCGCACCTTCATTCAGGAATGAAGTTCATTTACACAGCACAAAACAGCCAAAAAGTGTTTCGAATAATGATCGATAATAATAGCAGCCCGACACGATAGAAGTGACCAAAAGGGGCCCTAATGTCCCTTAATGGTGACGATGACCGTTCACATGAAACGTATTGCGAAATTACCGTCATTTCATGACGCCTTATCGTGTACAGTTCGCGCTCGCTGGAATCCTCCTTGATTACCGTCACGTTGAATAGTACTAGCACAAAATGCTTGAGAAAACGCTAGAATAGCCAAAGGGTAATCTGCTCTTCATTGGGCTTGTTACTGCAGGTTTAAATGAAGAACCGATAAGCGCGACGTCCGACACCGAACGCAGCCAAATTCTTTCTAGCTCATCAGAAGGAGTTGAAATACAAAGAAAGTATAGCCCGGCCGCCCGAGTGCGGGTGTGATTACCCTTGCGTAAATTTTCTATTCTTGAAACTTCGCTTTCCCGAACAACAAATCAAACACGGTAGAAACTTTCTCCACCTCTTGGCGCCTGTTATTGTGCCTGCCGATAAAATTTTGGACACCAATACACGAGACAATACCGGTACGTTTGAACCTGGAATTAGCCTAAAGTTTCAAAAGAGCTCAGCTCCAGTGTTCTTGGCGGCACTAAAAGACTCGTGACACAATAGAGATCACATTTCTGAAACCGAATTCCGTGAAATGCTCCAGAATAAACTGTCGCTATCCCACGGTGTAAACCACATCCGTGAAATCTCTTCAATGTTAAGTTGATATCACGTTGAATGGTGCTGAACGAGGACAAAAACTAAGTGCCTCGTCAGCACTTAACTTATAGGTTATAAAACAGACAAATGCAGTGTCATCGGCGCACGTCATGCCTTACGTCCGCTAAAACTATGGAATTACATAGGACCTAGCTTCTTATTAGGCCATCAAATGAGTAGAGAGCCATGGCTCAATTGAAATGGGGTTGCTGTGAAGCAACGCTACACGTATGTTTTCAATATTGCACTTGGGGAAGGATGGTAAACCTTGGAACTATGCGACAAGAAGCATAAATCTTGTGCAAAGTCTATACTGTATTTACTCGGTTGTAAGCATGCACCTTTCCCCCCAATCGCGATACCCACAGTGAGGGTAGTGCTTAAATTCGACAAGCCTAAATTACATGATTGTAATAGCGCGAGGGAAAAAGACGAGAAAAGCTGACAAGGACGGGCGGTGTCCTCGTCAGCTTTTCTCGTCCTGCCCTTTGCGCTGGTTCAGTCATGGATGCTTACCGACTCGGCCAGCGTAGCCCCTAAATTCCCCCCTTCCCTGGAACTTCATTTCGCCGCCGTATCGCGACGAGACAGACGAAAGGAATAATCTTTTATCTGGCAAGCATTCAAACGAATACAGAGGTACAGATTCAAGTATGTATGAATCTGTGTGTATGAGTGCACCTTCAAGGATGTATGAGTGTACATTCAAGTATGTATGAATAGTGAACTCTGTCTGGTACTTAGTTAACGCTGTCTGATACTCAGCCACCCTCACTACCATTCGAGTCCATTGTGCCGCTTGGGGCGTCGCTCTTAGTATCTCCCAGGACGTCGTGATTTTGTTCCGTTGAAGTGGCTTGTTATCGAAAACTTCAGTTCAGTTCAGTTTATTGTAATCGATAACAAGGATACAGTGCATCGGGCCTGATATCACAGAAAGAGGTCCCGAAGTGCGGCACTGCGGTGGGGCCTCTTGTAAATGAACAGTATTACAATATAAAGTTCAAGCAATCAAAACAGAAGGAACTTAAAAAAGAATTTATGCGGAGATTATTGCAACACTACGCAACACTGAAACAGAATCACTTTGTTCACAAAGCAAGCACACGTCTCAGTTTAAAAAAAAGTGCAAAGCCAAAGAGGCAAAAAAAATAGTGAGAATTAGAAAAGAAAAAACGTGAGCAAAAACAAAAGATCAAAGTTGTGATAACTAATCAAGTGGAAAGCGGGTGTCTTCGAGGATAAATTGAAGAATTGGTGGTTTGTAAGATGAGCTACTTAATTGAATTTTAGCATTATTACGCCAGTTATTCCATAATTTATGGGGGCAAATTAAACTTTCTGTTTACCATAGTTTGTTCTACTTTTGGGAATAAAAAGGTATGTTGTGATGCCAATTGCGTTATGTTATGGTTAGTGAGGTCAGTTCTACCGATTGTAAAAAGCACACTCTTATCAGTAACAAGTCTATGGGCGGTCATTCCAAGATCATATAAAATAAGTTTATTCAACGGGAGGAGATCTAGGTGTCAACATAAAGAAGTGACATGGGAGTTGAAAGAGCTAAACGTCATGATTGGAATGGCTGGGTTTTGAATGCGCTTCAAAGGAATTAAATGAATATCGTAAGTTTAACCCCACGATGATATGCAATAGTGGATATGGCTGTAAATAAAAGCATAATAAAGCGTTAGAAGCGTAGGCACTTGCCCTAATTTTTTGCCCTAATTAATACTCTGATCCCATAAGCCATCTTATTTTTTAGAGGGTTTATGTGGTTAATAAATTTTAAGGAGCTGTCAAGTTGAACCCCCAAATATGAGCATTGATCGGACGGTGGAAAAAGAACAGAGTTAATGCAAACAGGAGCAATAGGAGTTAGAGTCTCCAAACGAGACGAAAATACGACAAATTTAGTTTTGGAAGAATTGATTATTAAACCATTGCTATGAGACCATAATCAAATTTTACTGATATCGATGTTGAGGTTTCTAGTAAGAACGTCAATGGATGAGTGTGACGAGGGGTGTCATAAGCACAGAGTAAGCAATTAGACAATTTGAGGCAGGTAGGAAGGTCGTTGATGTGTAATAAAAATAAACAGTGCCGAGAATTGAACCTTTCGGAACGCCTATGTTGGTGGTTTTTGTGAGAGAGAGTACAAGAAATATTAATAATTTGTTCATGATTAAATAAGAAACTTCGTAATAGTTGCAGCGGCGGTCCGTTATTACTGTACAAGGAGAGTTTAGAAAACAAGATGTCATGATTAATGGTGTCAAATGCTTTGCAAAATCGATAAAAATACCCCCCACAAACTTGCCGTGGTCAATGTCGAGTTTTATAGAGTCTGTGAGAGCTATCAGTGCAAGGTTGGGGGAGAAACCAGGCCTAAATCCGAATTGCCTAGGTGTTAGCAAATTAATTTTTTTTAGATATGATGAGAAGCGCTTTTCTACGATTTTTTTACAGACTTTGCTGAAAAATGGTAAAATGGAAATTGGGCGGCAGTTATATATAATTGCCTTATGGCCTTTTTTGAAAACAGGAATTATCAAGCTTTTTTTGAGTTCACATGTTAACTGCATGAGTGAAGATATCACTTATGCCATCCACGTCCTCTTTATTGCAAGTTTCGTCAATTTTATTGTGTCCGGCGCTGGTATTTTTAAGATAAATGATTGTTGCACGGACTTCTATAGGCGCTGCCGGGTACAAGAAGAAAGAATGCGAATCGCGTGCAATATTATTTACTATGTGCCTTGATGTTTATAAGGAAGAAGTTTCAGAAAAGAAAGTGCTGAACGCATTTGCGATGTCAGAGGGATTAGAACACGGGCTAGAACCAAGGCGTATTTCGCTGACTTCGGTTTTGCACTGGCTGTTAAGGAAAGAATTTAATATACGCCACTGCTTATCGGTGTTGTTAGCAATCTGCAAAATTTTGTTTTTGTAGAAGTTTCTCTTGGCCTTTTTTAGCAAGTTTGTTAGATGGTTGAATAGTTTTGTAGCGGGCTTTCAACTGAAGGCTGTATGGCTGCCTTGTTGTTTTGCGATATATATTATCCTTTTTTTCTTAAACTTGTTAACAATCCTTTAGTAAGCCAAGGGTTCACAGGAGAAAAGTTACTTTTTCTTTGCAACGTAAATGTGGTGCAAGATTCTATGAGCTATAATATTAGAAAATTCACTGTAACCTACTTGAGCATCCCTTGAGCCAATAGCTGGAGACCAATCTGCGTTGTTAATGAGGTAAGTGAATTGTTGCCTGTTGAAAACGACTTTGAGGAATTGGGTGTTTCGGGCACATTTTGTACGCTAAAAAAGAAGAGCTACAGGGCAATGATCCGTAAGATATTAGGAACAACGAAACCTTCTGGTGAGGAAAAACGTTGCTAAGGGCATGATCAATTGCCGAGCCATTGTCGTTGCCCACACAACGCGTAGGTAAATGAATGAGTGATTCAAACCCATGGCCCTGAAAACAACTGCTATATTCCGAAAATTGTGACTACTCGAAATCCAAAAGGTTAATGTTATTATCTCCTAGAATAACAATGATTATGTGTTCACGGGTGATCAATTGCAGTAAACCATCTAGAGGGGCGAGAAGTTGGATACAGAGGAACTAGGCGATCTGTTATATTACCGAAAATTGTGTTTTACGCGTCAATTTTGAAGTTTGAGTTATTAACTTCCACCCAAGCAGATTAGGAATCTGGAATGTTGAATGAAAGGTCTAATCTACGAGTATAAGAAATATCATTTCTTACAAAAATGGCGGAGCCGCCATAGCTAGATGTGGCGCGGTGGGAATACTCAGCAGAATAAGAGGGAAATGTATAAAGGTTTCTGTGAGGGTCAGCAAGCCAAGTTTCAGAAATACATATGAGAGAAAAGGGCTGGGTAACGGAAGATATCAAGACGCCGAATTCATTGTAATGTTTTCTCAGGCTGCGGGAGCTAAAATGCATGACAGAATAATGAAGATTAGATGCTAGGGTTCGAAGTTCTGTAGTGGTAATATACGACATAACGCAATGAACGATAAAGGTTCTGCCATGTTAGTGAAGACGCGAATGTCTATTTCATCACAAATTCGGAAGACATGACTGTCCTCTGTATTGCGGGCTTCGATGTGGCAATCAGCAGTCCACAGGAACTGCCAGTTATGTTCTTTTTTCAAAGCAACGGCCTTAGAGAAGAGCTGCTTGTTTTACATGGTGAGATGATCGTTTATGTAGACCGGCTTGGCTTCTGCGTCATAGAGCCCGATATCTTTGGTTTGGAGACGAGCATTACGCGCCTTCGTGATGTATTCAGCCTTCTTTGTGGGAGAAACAAACCTTGCAATTACTTTTTTTTTAGTTTGCCTTTGATGGCACTCGGTGCACAACGTCAATGTCTGTTTCCGCAAGTGGGCAATCAATTTTTGATGAAATGAATTTGCTGATCGCAAGGCAGTCCTCGCCTTGAGTGCACGGAATCTCTTTTACTTCTACATTGCTTTTTCGTGAATACTGCTCTAATTCGGAAGCCTTCCGCTCCAAGGCAATGTTCCGTGCTGTCAAATCTTTGTTGGTGGCAAGCAGTTGTAGCTTCTCAGCTTTCAGGTCTTCAAATGTTTTATTCATAAATTTATCCTCTCACGGAAACCATCGATTTATTTTTTCAGGTCTTCAATGACTGTTGGAAGCGGTCTCAAGTTTAGCAATGACACTGTTAGTAACGTTATCGACGATTCAACCTATCGAGCTTTCTAGCTCGTCAATGTCTTTAGATAGCTCAACATTGGTTGGCATTGCAACAAAGAGAATACAGTTGCAAAGACTGTTACAAAAAACAGTTGCAGCAGCAGTCGCCACAAAACTCCAGTAAACGTAAACTAAAAGATACAGGAAATGCCCACCTGCAAATCGAAATGTCATTGCTTAGCCGTGTTCCGACGGTGGTGACTGCTGCTGCAATGTAATGATCAGTTGTCGGAGCGAAGTACTTATAGCCTGAAATTGCGGTGGCGCTGTATGCTGCGTCGCTCCGATGTCCACGTCACACGAGGGCGGTGGTGCACAAGCAAGTGCAGTAGCACTCAAGCTGATAGACACCTGTCCGGTTACCCGAATCCTTGTCACCCAAGTGTGGCCGGTTTTCAGCGCAAGCGCTGTCCTTTCCTGTGCAGTTGCACGCCCGACGACGACGCAGCTCCAGGAAGCCTGCAAATCGAAATGTCGTTGCTTAGCTGAGTTCCGACGGCGGCGACTTGCTAACATCGTCACCCGGGGTCCGCTTCCAGGCATTTCAAGTCCACTTTGATGGTTGCTTTATAAAGGGGGTGCTTAGATTCGTATGCGAACTTTTTTTCGTATATATTCCCCCAAAGTAAGAGAGGGTGCCTTGAAACGGGGGGGTGGGGTTAGAAACGGGAAAACACGGTGTATAGCAGGGCCGACTGGTCCAGCTCTTCAGTATTTGCCCCAACAAACTTCGTGCCAGCTGTACAGTTGTAACTATCAGGCGGCCGCGAATGACATACGTTCGTCATGCATGCACAAGCTGGTCGCATTTATGTGGAACCACGACGAGAGCAACCTCGCAATTTACGACGGACAAACGAATTGTGTGACAAACATTTGCATGCAGAACCTCAGAGTTCCATGCCTGTAGGTGCTTATGCATGCATGCGCGAAACTGCTGGTGTGAGGCAGTGAACACAGAAAGCTTGGAGGAACCTTGCATCAAAAATTGGCCCCGGCACACTAGAGTACAGCGTACAATGTCCATTGTTATTTGTCATTACGTTCGCCTATAACTGCTTCCACCATTACACCGCTGCCCAATCCCCCTTCTTTGTATTATTTGATCGCGAACCTACTGTACCCTAGACGCTCTACTTCCCGGTTCGGTAGCATTGGCTACATAGCATGCCCGAGACGCAATAGCGTACGCTGACGTCACCCGCCAAGCCACCGACGTCAAGATCTTCGCGTTTGAGATATTTTAAAAGGACTGCTACGACAAGCAACACCGCCCTCCATGAGTATTACGTGGCTTTTATTTCTCCTGTGTGCCCGTTCATCGCGTGTTGGTTTCTAATAGGAACTTTAACCTTCCTTCAAAATCCCTCATTGTATCAAGCGCATGATTACACCGGTCACCTACCAAACTGCCCATAGCTCCCTCCATTGACACCATCAGCGAACTCAACACCTCAACCCTTTCAAGTCAACCGCCTAAAGCCGTATCCGTCAATAGCCCCACCTGCTCCCTAATCACCTCTCTAACTACCCCAAGGGAAGGTCAGTTTACCGATCGCTTACACCGAACGTCTATGACACGGAAACATAAAAAACGTTTCTGTATATGCTCTACGGCGGTCACTCTTTCCTTGTAGACGTTCCATATTATGGGTATAAAGCAGCCAAGCTGATTGCACAATCATAATGACAGTATGAAAGAGATCGCTCAGTAGCGAGTTGGCTCGTGCTCGGTCTGATCTTCGGCCTCCCAGCAGCTGTCACTCTGACAGTTGTTACAGCACAGTTGTGTACCTATACCCACCGAAGGTTTCATCGCTGTGGGCAAGAACGCCAAGGAAGCAAGGCCTAAGACACCGAGCGCATGCGTCGCACTATTCAGACATACAGCATATAGCTCAGAATGCGTTAAAAGAAACCACAAAACAAGCATCGAAACCACATTATCGATGATAAGGCGCCTCTGAACAGCGGGACCCACCCCTCATCATGTTTTCCTGGTAAAGGTGATGTTTGCAGATTATAATTGAAGGATAGGCAAAACTAGTGTCGCTAAATAGAGCAGTTCTTGCACAAGAAGCCGTGAGAATGGGCCAGGCTAGGCAGGACCCAGCGTTCACCGCATATTTAGACACACATCTGCGACGGAAATGCTGTTACACGCGCTATCCTTAATTCGCATTCGGAGTGACGCCAGCCGCGAGCAGCCGGAGACGAGGCGGGGACAAGCTAAGCCTATCAGAGTTGACCGACGAAAACACATTACCAAGAAAATGGTGGCGCCATGGACCGGGGCAATGTAAACAAATGCCACGTATTGAATTTTCACCAATGATCAAGGCGGTGCCACGGAACACGAGTGCGATATTCTATACCCTTTACTAGTGACAGTAACAGAACGCAATCGGCAAGCCTACCGAGATGACGAGAAGCATTTCATACCCTCGTCCATCACCATTTGTACTGGTTTACAACAGCTGTGCTAGACATCCACTTTCGCAGTGCGGGACAGCTACCAATTCTTTTGGTAAGTACAGTCGGCCAAATCTTTAACTGGCGTGCGCGAGCGTTGACTTTTCTGTGCGTCCGCGCCATATGACGGAGCCAAGTTGCAAACTGGTTAAGGCTAAGCGCATGCCCGGAAAGCCGCGCTCAGTTGTGTCCATCGTCTGCTAGGCTGTTCCTTCCTTAGCGCGTCACCCCTTATGAGCGCACTGCAAACGATCCAGGCAGCGTGCTAAAGCGAATGGGTTTGCTCTTATTTTATTTTCCCAAGATCAACGTTTCAGCAATCAATCGAGTAAATTTCATGATACGTCCAACACGCCCAATCATGAGATAAGCCGAAGAACATAGGTTACTTATTTCTTTCGGTTGTTTTTCCGTAGATGCCTACTTTATAGCTTCAGCACGGGCACGAATCTGTAAGTTCGCTGTGAAAACTCTAATCGGTGAAGCTGCTCTTCAGGTTGTGCTCGCGGCAATTCGCAACAGTCGCCAAAATATAACCCCGTATATCGCAAATTGGGATGTTATCGAAAAGGGTAGCTACTTTGCAAACTCTTCTTTACTCACACATTTACGGCCAGGGTTGCAATGAATATTCGTCGTTATGGTCACAAATATTGCATCACGTTGTTTGCATCTGAATGAAACAGCACGAAATGCGTTTTTAAAGCATTTAATGATCGTGCGCTGCATACTGGCTGATACGCAAAAAATATCAGTGAAGATGTGTTGCAATATGCAAATTGCACACGCCTTTCAGTAGCGGGTGAAGCGGGTTCACAGCGGCCTTATAGTTTCGCAGCCACGTTGAAGATATCAAGCGCGCATATGAGTGATAACGGCATTTAATACACACGAGAAAGCGTTTACGTCACAAAAAAATGAATAAACCCTATTCTTCAACTTATCTCATGAGTGAGCGCGTACGGCGTATCTTGAAATTTACTCGATTGATTGCTGAAACGTTGATCTTGGGAAAATAAAATAAGAGCAAACCCATTCGCTTTAGCACGCTGCCTGGATCGTTTGCAGTGCGCTCATAAGGGGTGACGCGCTAAGGAAGGAACAGCCTAGCAGACGATGGGCACAACTGAGCGCGGCTTTGTGGGCATGCGCTTAGCCTTAACCAGTTTGCAACTTGGCTCCGTCATATGGCGCTTGCGCACAGAAAAGTCGCCTCTCGCGCACGCCAGTTAAAGATTTGGCCGACTGTACATTCTCTGATTTCTAACTATTGTAAACAGCCCACTTGCAATTTTAGCCGCCACATCATCAGGACATTAGCAACGCAGAATTTCGAGCTAGTGGGTGAAACAATTTCGACATATTTAAAAAAAGGCTCTTTCCACGCTGTTACGTTGGTTTGCTGCGAAGCTGCAAACGACACCCACAACGATTACCCATGCGACGTCACTTGAATTTACGCACGTGGCTCCAGAAAGAGTGAAACCAGGTACGGCCGAACGCAGCAGCGTCGGGAGAAAGCGGAGAGGAGCATCTGGCAAAGGTTTAGATGGGGGGCGGCACGCACTGCTAGGGCGTCGTCTCTCTCACTGACTTCCGCTCGCTCTAGTTTAATGCGCCGCCGCTAAAGAGTGCTCTCCCTGCCCTACTTCTCTCCAAATGCTGTTGAGTTCGCCGCTAATCCAAACCACGTGAACACCGTTATCATGCATTTTGCGGTTTGCACTTCACACAAGGACTCTAATGAGCGCAGGTGGTAGACGCGTTCATTGTGAGCTCGTTGAGTGCGCTCGTTGAGTGCGCCGTCTATCTCGCCTTCTCCTCTGGGCGTAGCTTAGTCGGTAAGCAACGGGCTGTAGCTCCGTTATTCTAATCGGGTCCAAGTGCCATTCCTGGCGGTTCCAGCAATTTCTCTTATTTCGTTGCGGGAGGTTTCTGTTGACGCTGAAGGCAACGACAGAACCCTTGGTGGATAGAGGTGCACTTCTGCGAAGTAAAAGCGCGACGATACGGGTGCTTGAGAATAGAGGGGGCTTTATTGGCAAAGAGAGCAAAATTGATACAAATGCGGAGCACGTTAGGCAGTAGTCCGAGGTCGACGTTTTCGCTGGAAATTGTGGTGTTTGCTGTAAATAGACTTTTTTTATTTGTTTCCAAGGCGAGACAAGGTGTGATCCCGCATTCGTGATTATTATTGGTAGTAGAAAAATCCTTGAAGATTTTTTTTTTGCATTCAAAGGGTGCGCACAATGCGCGTGCTTTGGCAATCAGACGTAAACGAGCACAACCGGCAGTGACCTGCAAAATGCCTAAACAGGCAACAAATTACCGGAAGTGCGATGCTTCATGGCGAATTAGAGCTGCGTCCGGTCTGCCAGAGGTTTCATTTTCCACAATCTACTGACATTACATTCCATGAAGCGTCTACGTGCTTTATTGCGAACCAGTCTTTTAAGCTTCATCGTTCACAGTTTTGCACTTACTGCATGCTCGGTGGCCTCAAAAAACAACGTGAGTGCCGCCTTTTCCCGCACTTTCTGGAGGTGGTAGGACAGGTTTTGAACTGATGACACGACCGCAGGCTGTACCTTTTTGCGTTCAAGCTGCTGCAACTTCGCGTGGTTCCCCGAAGTGGGTTCTTTAAACAGGCTCCCTTGAAGAAAAGACAACAATTCCGTGACAAAGCTACCAGTGCCAAACGTCGTGTTAGGAGGAGCTCAAGGCTACAGGCAACTTGATTTTCACGTGTTTTTTAGAGCAGCGCTCATGCAGTTTACGGCAATATTCCTTTTCACAATCTCTCTCTCTCTCTTCTCTCTCTCTCTCTAGATATATCTATAGATATATATATATATATATATATATAGATATATATATATATATTATATATATATATATATATATATAGATATATATATATATATATATATATATATATATAGGTAAAAGATATGAACAACTTTGCGCTTAACTTGTGTAATATAAAGTAGTCCAACAGTTTCGAAAGTTGAACTTTCTTCTTCAGGGACAATCTTACAATGCGCACAGAACCCTTATGCACACTCCATGCGAGGGATTTTTCTCTTCCTCTTTCCCTCTTCAAGCCCCTCCTTGAGTTGAGAAAAGCTATCGCACATCCCGGCCCCCGCATGGACATGCCACGGTAGCCACGAATGGAATGGCATGCGCCTCAGGCATTCTGGCGTTGGTAAGGCTTCGTCGTCACGCACCAACAGTGCAGACAAGTCCCATCGTGCTAATACTACAAGTGACGTAGCCAGAGCTCCCCTATTTATTTTACAAAAAGGTTTCGCAAATACGAGATCTCCCCGATGAAAGCCAAACCAGCCACAAATGAATGACTGCTTCTGAGCAGAAATAGCATGCAATTTGTAGCAAAGCAGACGATTACCGCTAGTTAAAAAGAAATCGATTGTGTTGTCCTGAAAGGAAGGACCTCAAACCGGGAGACCGCCGATATCTAGCGAGCGTAGACATCGGCGTTGTTTCTGCGTCAGCCAGCGTCGCCATGCATTTTTGGCGTCGCGCGCCTCGACGCGGGGCGACGTCGACCAGTCAAAACACGGAAAGTACACTGCATGTGGTTGGGCCTTAACTGGATAACTTGTGGAGGGATGACTGCGAGACCCGGTCTCGTAGTTACCTATTCCTAGCGACAGCGCTAAGAAAAGCTCGTGGTCCAGTAGTTGTTGGTGGAAATGTAATTAATGTAGTGACCGACGATAGAAAGAGTGCAATCGCTCCGACCGGCAGAAGGCGGTGCCTCCCGCGCGGCACAGCCAGTGGTATCGTGCGCGTCCGCTGCTAAAAAACCGGGTGACGTGCCACGGAGTGGGGTCAATAAACCGTTCTAGCAGAGTGGGGAACCGGTGCAGTTGCGTTACGCGGTAGACTTGTGTATGCGCACAACCAGTATTTTTGACCTCTCTGCACTCACAAGCTTCGGCCGCAAACCGGGGACCGTAGCAGTACCGGTTCTCTGCTCTGCTATAACTGTCTAACGGCAGCGCGTGTCTCTAAACGGAAGTTCCACGGCCGGTATATCTAGGTTGTCTTGCTCGGAGCTGATGAGCTCGTGGCACCCACATCACTTTGCCGTGCGAAGAAAGAGTGAATAATCTACCTCTTATAGCTGGCAGATTTCGGAGAACGATAACTTGGCTGATAAAATGTCTAATACTGAAAGGGACCATGAAACGCTTCTAATAAACGACTTCACTATTTCCTTCACTTCTGGAAACATATTCAAAGCTATAGTTGTCACCAGCACAGAGCAGCACTGCGTGATTTGCTCGTCGCAGCTAAATCGCCTTTCGTTTCGCCTTTGCTTTGTTGTGGCTTTTTTAAGCAGGTGTTAAATACGTTTATTGCGGCAACGGGGAGAAAACTGACCAAAAGCAACTACACCGCAGTAATTACGTGATTTGAACGGTCGCAAACGTGAAGACCAAGAAAGAGAGAAAAATGGCAGCATCTCCGCTCGGTGGATGATAGACTCAAAATGACTCAAAATGACATCCAAGTTGCGCCCCGAGTGATATCCGATTTGCGCCCCGAACGTTATTCGATTTGACCCGCGAGTTGCACCTTGCTTATTCTCTAAATAAAACTGGAACTCACGGCGCAAATAGAATTTCGCTTGATTTTCGGTTGAGGGTGGTGTGCGCACCAACGGACGCGGACGGACATTGGGGGGTCCCAAGGTACTCTGCACCGGTACAGGCGAGGGAATAAGCCGTTTCACTCTCGGGTACTAACTCCCAGACCTAGCCCAATGGGTAAGACGACTGACACTAACTCTGTCTGCTCTACAAGACGCAGGCTGGTATCTTGCTGGTGCCTGTGTGAATTTTCGGGATGGTGAATGCTATGCGCAGGACTCGGACGGACATTGTGCGGTCCTAAGGTACTCCGCACCTCAAATTTTCTTGAGAAAGTTTATAAGTTATCTGGGACATACAGCAGGAAAGTTTGGCTGAGCTACTTTTGTGACCTCCTGTTTCAAGTGCTGATTGTGCTAACAATGTTAACTATGTTCTGAAAGTATTTTTGATACAGAAAGAAGTTTAAGAATGTTGATTACTTCGTTTACATTTTCAAATTATTTCTGCAGAAGATGTACAACCTCCCAAAGTTTCAATAGTATAGCGGGAGCGACGACAATCGTTTCACACGGTTAGGCGAGGGTACGCGCACGCGCATAGAACTATGTGTTGTGGGAATGTCGTCCACCCCATTGTTCTTCTCAGGGCAACACTCCCTGTTTTCTTACAAAAGCAATGTACAACCTCCCAAAGTTTCAATAGCACTGATAGCGGGAGCGAGTCGCGAACCTGCACCCACTTCTCGGTCATGTCAGCGCCTCATCACGGTGTTTCACTTCAGCAAAATAGGCAAGGAAGTACGCGCACGCGCATAGAACTATTTTCTGTTGAAAAAATTGGGAACGTCGCTCCACCTTTCCAGAAAATTATTGTTCTTCTGTCAGGCGCTTCTACAGTACAGTCCTCAATTTGAGAAGTGCGTACCGATGCGGAGTGCGAACAGGGGGCGTCAAAACAATACCTCAAGGCGGAGGGGATAGAGGGGGGCTGCCCCACTCAGAAAATTTCAGGGCCTGTGATCCGAGTAGTAAGCGCGCAAAGCCGGCATAAGCGCGCAAAGCCGCTGCGGCAGCCTGCGGCAAGGGATTTTGCGTGACAAATTTTGCTTGTGACAAAGTACGACAGCATGGTGAAAAACAAAACAGCGCATGGGCTAAACAAACTTTCCACTACAAGAAGTTTCCGTAGGAGCGCCGCCTCGGGAAGCGGCGCTGGCTGGCGGACACGAAACACGCTGGAATACGGAGCGGGGAGGGTAGGAGAGAGCAACAGTGGCTGTTTGCCATGCAGCGGCGCTGGTGGCGGACACGAAAGCAGCTGGGGTACGGAGCGGGGAGGGTAGGAGAGAGCAACAGGAGAGTGGCTGTTTGGCCACTCTCAAAGGCGGCGTTGGTGTACCACTCTCAAAGAAACAGCGTAGCAGACGACCCTCATACAGCAGATAGCCCTGTGCTCATGCGCGTACTCTGGCCTATTTCGCTCCTAAACCGTGATAAGACGCTGACATGCCGGTCGGTCGTCGCTTCCGCTATATTATTCAAAATTTGGGAGCCTGTACCTCTGGACAATGATTGCACACAGGAAATCGCAGCCTTCGGAACCGCATTTAGGGCCCCTGTAAATATGAATAGATCTCATCTCATGGTGGGGGGTAGTACATGCTGCGACGACGCAGAGGGGACGTTGGGAAACAAGACTGAGCCATTAGGTTTTCATTTTAGCGCAGCAATAATATATTTGCGATCCGTTGGAGGTAGCAGAAAAAATCTGCATGGCCAGAAATAATGTACAAATGAGCACCTCAATTACGCAAGTGTGTGAATGGTTGTGAACCCTTTGTGACTGGTGCATACAAAAAACTCTCCCTTTCCAATGAAGCAATTTAAAATCACACCGCGTCAACGAACCAGTAGATTTAACTGTACAAAAAATAAAAATTCAACGCAAGTGCTTGCTCAGTAACAGAATGCATCCTACCTACCAACTTCCAGTATGGCTTACACATACCAGGTATTTGTAAGATACATTTCGAAGAATTGTCAAGTCGCTTCAGAGACACAATTTCACTCTCTTCGATAAGAAGAATGATTCAAATTTGCTGAGCAAGAACTGGCTGCAATAAATCTTCTTGTGGCCCTGCGAGAGACCAGAGAAGTTCAATGTTGAAAATGCATGCCGTTTACAACCTTAATACATATCTCACAGGTGTGTTCGCTGGTGGTGCCCGACAAAGTGGTGCGGCAAGTGCGTTTTGGAAGGTGGCAAAACACGCCTTTAAAACTTACATTTTATGTAAGCCGGGTGACGCGAGCCCAACACGATACTGACGACAACATCGAACGACTGCTGAGTTTTAAATGCAGAGCATTTCAGTAACTCACGATGTCACCCGCGTTTTCCGGTCGTAGTCCCACCGTCGCTGTCCGCACCCCTCCCCCTACACTATATAAAAGAAAATACTATCCGGCGCCAGGTTTCGATCCCTCGACACTGCGGGCCGAACGCAATGTACATGGTACTTTACCCACTGCGCCACTGAGCCGACACAGAATGGGACGCTACGGACGCGGTTTATATCGTTCACTCATTCAAATTACTGCTGACGAGCGCTCTCTCGTCAGCAGTTGCCACAAGTGCAACAACATTAACGTAACGCAAACTACTTAACGTCGTGCGCCCCTGGAAATGCTCTCCATTTGATTGTGCCTCTCGCGAGGGGGATGTTTATACAGGAACTCCTACTTCTACCGGAATCCTGGCGCCCTCTTTGTGCCATTGTAGATACTATGAGGCGGTCTTCGAAGGCGTTAAATTTGAATTCTACAAATTTTTTTTATCTTTCGGCGCGCGTGGTTTTTGAAATGTCGATTCACGTCAAGAACATAGTACATCCAAGAAGATTATTCCGGGCTGTTCACGTTAGATCGGGATGCTCTCCCTATCACAACAGATAACACATGCGGCACAGAAAGAAAGAATAGAACACGCGCTTCCCTTGGCGCAGAGATAACACACACCGGCGCAGCCGGGCGGTAAAAGCAAAACACAAATAAACAAACCCAATGTATGGTTCGCGGCAATATCAACTGCGTCCCTGACGTAGACCAACGCACAGCCATATTTAGGAAGTAATACTGGATTCTAACTTTGTACTTTGTTGATAACGAAAGGGACTCTGGAGTGAATTCGTCGAAGTTGTATTTATACGGCATTTCCCACTACGCAATCTGCAGCACAAAAACAACGGCCGATCGTAAGGTGGCACAGTCTCGGGGTGCACCAAGCCTTGTCCTTTTAACACTAAAACGCGGAAGCTACTCTAATAGAATTGGGATCTTTTTTTTTCATACAGAAACAGCCGTGGCATGAAATCACAGTAAATCGCAATGGTCTTCACTAGCATGGAAGCATAGATCTTAAGTAAAAAACGCTTGTCAGTATACGACGGTAGTTTTATGTGGGACTTGCCAATGCGAAACAAGTTTTATTAGGGTCAGTATAAGCAAAAGAAGTTTAACCGGGTGTGGTATGATTTGAGAAAAAAAGTCATCATGATCAGCCAGTCTACAACCACTTCAGGGCAAGGGCCTCTCCCATTATTCCGGTCTTGTGCTCACAGCGACCAATTTATCCTCGCAAACTTCGTGATCACATCTGCCCATCTTACCTTCTGACGCCCCTTGCCACGCTTGCCTTTACTAGGGATCGACTCTGTTACCTTTAATGATCCACGTTTCTCTCGCCTTCGTATTACATGCCCTCCGCACGTGCATTTCTTCATCTTAAATTCTACTAATACGTCGTGAACAAGCATTTGATCCCTCACCATCTCCGCTCTCTTCTTGTCCCATGGATGTTACACCTATCATTTATTGTTTCATTGCTCACTGAGTCGTCATAAATTTAAATTGAATCTTTTTAGGGAGCCTCCAAGTTTCTGCCTCGTAGGTGTGTACCGGTAAGATGCGGCTGTCATACACGTTCTTCTGAGGGACAATTGTAGGCTGCGATTCATTATCTGAAAATGAATCCCGAATGCGTCTGCACCTTTCTCATTCTTCTAATTATCTCTGCCTCATGGTTGGGATCTGGGGTCACAACTTGAACTAAGTACATATAGTCGCTTACCACTTCCATTGTCCCGCCACTTAACTCAAAGCGCTCGGCTTTGCCGAGGCTTTTGAACATTACATTAGTTCTTTGCATATTGCTTTTCAGGCCAACAATTCTACTTTGCTTGTCCAGTACGGTAATCATGCTTTGCAATCAGTCCCCCGACTTACTTAGGAAGGGAACGTCATCAGAAAATCTGAGGTTACTGAGGTATTCCCCATTAGCCCGTTTAGGCCACCTGCTCCCAAACCAAATGCTCTGAATACTTCTTGTAAACATGCTGTGAATAACATTGGAGAAATTGTGTCGCGTTGTCTGACGCCATTTCTTATAGGTATTTTACAGTTCTCCTTATGGAGGATGATGATAGCTGGGTACCCACTGTAGATATCCCCAAGTATTCTTCCGTAATGCTCGTCTGCACCCATAATCCGCAATGCCTAAAGAATTTGAAATGACTGATTTGACTCGGCGGAAGCCTCACCAGTCATTCAGAAAAAAAGTAATGACAATCACAGGGTGAAGACACATTTTACAAGGCCCGCTTCTTCTCTGAGGCTTTATCCGGACGCAAGGAGAGTAGACCTAGGTTCCTTCTGCTTGTATCTTACGTCATTATGGACCGATGTTCCTTAGGGAAAGCCGACCTATGTTCCTCCAAAATGATACTGTTTCTGCCAAAATAGGGCATATTGCGAGAAGAGTGGCGGTGTCAATAGAGAAAAAATAAAGATCACTCAAACATATATACTGCAGAAGCAGTAATGTATAAGGTAATCAAGATACCCGGAAAAGCGAAGCGGTGTAACGACAGAATAGAAAAAATCATACGGAGTGAAGGAGCAAGGAAAAACGACCGACAATGTTCACAAATGCTTCCGACAACGCATATTGCCCTCGGCTGCTCGAAATCTGCTCCCTCCTTCTCCAACGTGCACCTCAAGGTATAATAGGGTGTTTGACGCGGTGGGCGTCGTGGCCGGGAAAAGAAAAGATTTTTTTCCTTCGTGCCTACTGCCCACAGGATGTATATGGAGCCTAGGATGTATAGGCTAGGATGTATACAGCCTAGGATGTATATGGAGGAAAATAATAAAAAAAAGGAATAAAGAAAACGGCAATGGGGGCTTCGCGCCGGCACCCGGCAACGCCGAAAGAGTGCATTTCCCCGTGGCTTTATTTTCGGCATATCGGGAACATCTGGCGACTTGTCTAGGGCGGAGCGGAGTGCTGTATTTTACGGCTGGTGTGGTGAGCGAGGCTCTTGTTCTTTCGACCCCATTTTCTGTGATGGCAAAGGGAACTGCAGAGTTAGGATGAGACCTTTCTGCACGGGTTGTAGGGCTGCGAGTCGGCCCACTTAACCGGCCGGCGTTGTCTCACAGCCTTTATTTGTGACGTTGAAACGGCCGCTCGGCATCAACGCCGGGCGGAATCACCGGTGGTTATTCAAGCTTCCAGTTATTCCTGCCTAAAAGGTGCAATTTAGGAGAGAAACGGAAAGGAGAGAATAGAGGAACAGGGCCAAGTTCAGATATTTCGCCGGAGACAAGCACCTTTTAGATGCGACAAGAAGTAATTAGGGGGGGGGGGATATGAGGTAAAGTGGGGAAAGGGGAAACTATAGCGCGACACGTTGCCTGTAAAGTAATAAATGCCCCAAAAAAACACTACAGCAAGAAAACTTTATCCCGAGTTGCTTGACTGTAAAAATTGAAGAAAGGCGGCCAGAGTGTTCATTTACTGGTTTATCAGGCGGCGGCACTGAAGTGTTTATGCAGTGTGTTATTCAACTATGTGCGGTTTACGCGCTCCTTATGTGAAGCAACGAAGAGATGGACAAGTGTTATTTGGGTTTATCCAATCGGCTACGTAAATTCCGCCCATGCGGCTTCGCAAAAGCACCATCGATGGAAGGGTGCAATGGGGTTGTCGCGGGTGCGAACACCCGCAGCGTTGGCTGCAATTAGCGCCCTCGGTACTCCGGCGCTGTTCGCGGCTCTGCAAGACGTTCTATTGCTCTTCGCGCCCTCATACTCCGCGCGTAATCAGTCCACACAGGCTGCGCTAAGTCCCGCCCACGCCACCGAAAGACCGCGCCTTCGCTTTTGCTTTCCTCGCTCACGTTCGGCGGCGAGTGCCATCCACACCGACGCTACAAGAGTGCATGCGCATTACCAACATAGTCACTCCGAGGTAAAAGACGGACACATTTCGTTTTCTTGTTCTCCTAACTACCCTTCAACATGATTTTCTTACTTCTTGCGCTGTTGTTCCTGCGGAGGGCCCTCCTCGCTACGAACAGACGTTTCGGCAATGTATCTAAAACTCTAAAAAACAATTATTTATGGCACGCTCAATGCTTTACTGTAATGTATCCAAAGTCACGCGGCATGCATTTCACGTGACAAGCAAAGCCTGTGGCCTATGAAAATTGGAAGCCTGCCATGAAGATAATTTTATGAACGAAGTATTATAGCATGGAAATCATGCAATTTTGCACTAATGGCCATTATTCTGCCGTTTGTCCTCAAAGTGATATTTATAGCCACATTTCACTATGAAGATTAAAAACATTTGAAATTCAAGTTTTTTTAGCATCACATGATTTCGGGAGGTACTGGAAAAAATCTGTAAGAAGGCTTGACAGGGCCCGTACACCCCCGGTATGCAAACAGTCGAATGTTAGAGAGCGTACAGTATTAGCTCACCTGTAGTACAAAGCAGTAGTTGAACATTAAACACCTCCTCTCGCGGGAACCCCTGTGTAGATGCGACGTATAGGCGGAGCGGTGAAGCGGCCGCGTTTTATATCGCGCATATAATTGAAGGCAGGGTTAATTGGCGTGTTCATGGGAGGTTGTGGCCGTTACTACACCAGGGTGGGCAATCCTGCTCTGGTGGGGGAGTGCATTGCCGGCAATGGTCGCCGGGGTCAGGCCGCACCCCAAGCCCCTTTGTGCAATTCCATCAATACGCGGATTTTTTTTTTTTAATCCGGTGGGAATTGTCCGTTACCGGGATTCGAACCACGGTCCTTCTGCACGCGAGGCGGGTGTTCTACCTCTACGCCATCGCTGCTTAACCTGGATTGGATTGGGAACACGTGGGAGTAAGGGTTAATGGAGAATACCTCAGTAACCTCCGATTTGCTGATGACGTTGCCTTGCTAAGTAACTCGGGGGACGAATTGCAAAGCATGATTTCAGCACCTGGGCGAACAGAGTAGAACCGTGGGTCTGAAAATTAATATGCAGAAAACTAAAGTAATGATCAATAACCTCGGGACAGCACAGCAGTTTGAGATAGATGGCGAGGCAGTGGAAGTGGTAAGCGAATATTTATACTTAGGCTAAGTTGTGACCCCAGATCCCAACCATGAGACAGAGATAATTAGAAGGATCAGAATGGGGTGGGGTGCATATGGCAGACATTCTCAGATAATGAATAGCAGCCTACCATTGTCGCTGAAGAAGAAAGTGTATGACAGCTGCATCTTACCGGTACCCACCTACGGGCAGAAACTTGGAGGCTCACTAAGAGGGTTCAACTTAAATTGAGAACCACTCACCGGGCAATGGAGCGGAAAATGATAGGTGTAACATTAAGGGACAAGAAGAGAGCGGAGTCGGTCAGGGAGAAAACTGGTGTTAAAGACATATTAGTAGAAATTAAGAAGAAGAAATGGACGTGGGCAGGGCATGTAATGCGAAGGCAAGATAACCGCTGGTCATTAAGGGTAACAGAGTGGATCCCTAGAGAAGGCAAGCGCTGCAGGGGGCGGCAGAAAGTTAGGTGGGCAGATGAGATCAAGAAGTTTGCGGGGATAAACTGGTCACAGTTGGCACAGGACCGAGGTAATTGGAGAATAATGGGAGAGGCCTTTGCCCTGCAGTGGGCGAAGATAGGCTGGTGATGAACGTTGAAGGGACTGCGTAAGCGGGTCCCAGTCGATGACGACGTTGGCGTACTTGTAAAGAGCCGTGGAATCTAGGTGTTTGAGCCAAGCGTGGATGTTGCTTCGCCGGAGAACAGCACACCGGTTATATGCGCAGCGCGCCCGAAGGAGAGGAAACCGCGGAAGAGAGAGTACTGCACATGCGCGTGCCCTAGCGCGTATGCCGCGGCTATGACGCAACGTGCCGCGGCTATGACGCAACACAGGCCCGCCGGGGTGGCTCAGTGGCTAAGGCGTTGCGCCTGAGCACGAGGTCGCTGGTTATGCCACTTTTCTGATGGAGGCAAGCGTGCATCTTATTCATCGCCCTCCAAAGCCCGATGAACGCTACAGCGTTGCTCGCGAGGGGCACGATCAAATGCACAGCATTTGAGGGGTGCGCCGCAAGTCGTATGAATTACAGGCTGCACGTCATCCGGTGGGTGGCTCCCGGCAGCACGAGACGCGACCAGCGCTGCTGGTCTCTCGATCATAGTCTCGATCGCGGGACCTGTGTCGCCATCTTGCGGAGGCGCGTGACAACTTATGGCGGGTCTCTCGATCATAGTCTCGATCGCGGAACCTGTGTCGCCATCTTGCGGAGGCGCGTGACAACTTATGGCGCTTTCGAAACAAACCATAAATGAGTGAAGGATATAAGGCGCTATCGGTGCATCGAAATCCGTGTTGGTTGCGTGGCTCAATCGGTAGTGCGCCCGGCACTTGCCGTTCCGCCCGCGGCGTCATGGGTTCGAATCCGGGCGCCGGAAACTGTTGTTTCTTTTATAGTGTAGTGGCCTGGCTGCGGACTAGGCCGAACGCCGCGTGACATTGTGAGTTACTAAAATGCTATGCATTTAAAACGCCCGTGTGTACGAGATTTCGGCGCACGTTAAAGATCCCCAGGTGGTCAAAATTGATCCGGAGCCCTCCACTACGGCGCGCCTCATCGCCTGCGTTGCGTCGGCGCGTTAAACCCCACAATCAATCAATATGACGCAACACAATCCAACCCAAACCACTTTAGTCCAATCCAAATCCAAGCCAAGCCAAGCCAAGCCAATCCAATCCAATCCAATCCTAGCCAAGCCAATTCAATCGAATCCAATCCAATGCCCCTCGCGAGATGGCGATCGCTATCGGAGAGGAGAAGGGGTTGATTGATTGATTGTTGGGCTCAACGCGCCGACGCAACGCAGGCGATGAGGCGCGCCGTAGTGGAGGGCTCCGGATTAATTTTGACCACCTGGGGATCTTTAGCGTGCGCCAAAATCTCGTACACACGGGCGTTTTTGCTTTTCGCCTCCATCAGAAAAGCGGCCGCCGCGGCCGGGAATCGAACCCGCGGCCTAGGAGAAGGGGTGAGCGGCGGAGAGCGCAGCTGGCACGGCGAGGAGAATGGGGGAGGGGTGGACAACGCTGCCGACGACGACGACAACGACGACGCCGGAGGGACAAAGGGAGTGAATCAGATGCTCTACATCTAAAAATTAGCACTGGCTCAGCTCGGCTACGCCAGAATATACGTAGCGTGAGCTAAGGTTCAGGTGGTTATTCTTAGGCTTCCTGGTTGTCTATGATTGGCTTATTAACATGCCCACTGCTGCTAAAACGATTTCAAATCCAATTTAATCTAATCCAATCCAGTCCAGTCCAGTACAGTACAAACCATGGAGGAAAGAAAGGGTTAGGAGAGGCCCTCACGTCACATTTGTGAAGCCGAGTCCCGCCATGACTTGAGGCCACTAAGCCCAGCACTCTTTCCCATGAACCTTTGCTGTTTCCTGTTTGTTAACAGCTTCGCGGTACGGACGGCTCACGAAAGCTAATGAAGACGATGGGAGCAGTGTTTGGGTCCGTACACCACGGCGGTATGCGCTACGTCTCAGCTGAGAAGAATTTCGCTTAGCTTCACAATGAAGAAACGCACAGCAAGCAAAGCACCGACTGTGGCTCTCGCCAACGCTGAGAGGGGAGGCTTTTGCCTGCAGCAGCCAGCGGCGGCGGCGGCTGCTCGCTCCGCCCATGTAGAGGTGAGCCAGCGCCGCTGCGGCCGCGATACGTGTTTGGGCCGCCTCCAACGGCGAAGTTTTCAAACTGACCTAATCTAAAAACGTTTGCTGTAGCGACTGCGCTTTGTTGCAAGCGTGGCGAGTCAGCTAGAGTCAAAGCGACGAGAAAAATTGTCCGTGGCCTTTGGGCAAATTTAGCCGCCGCAGCCGTAAAAAGGTTTCGCCACTTTGGCTCGCGCAAGCAGTAGGAAGAAAATTTTGTAAAGATGATGCTAAGAATTATGAAGGCAAACATCCCACTCACTAGGGGCACGATCAAATGCAGAGCATTTCCGCGGGGGGCGCGGCTACAAGTCGTATGGATTACGTATTGGTTGTTGTTGTTGTAATTGTTGTCTTCCAGCGTAGAAATTGTCGATGAGGTCGATGGTGAAACGTGAAACGTGCCGTGAACCCCCTGCCGCGGCTATGACGCAACGTGGAGAGGCTATGACGCAACGTGGCGCGTCTATGACGCAACACAATCCAACACAATCCACTTTAATCCAATCCAATCTAAATCCAAACCAATACAGTCCAAGCCAAGCCAAGCCAATCCAAGCCAATCCAATCGAATCCAATCCAATG
The DNA here is from genome assembly GCA_013339765.2 of Haemaphysalis longicornis. Classification (NCBI taxonomy): domain Eukaryota; kingdom Metazoa; phylum Arthropoda; class Arachnida; order Ixodida; family Ixodidae; genus Haemaphysalis; species Haemaphysalis longicornis. The sequence goes on along the minus strand of CM023448.1, from coordinate 10,030,237 downwards.
CCCCTGGCGAGAGAGTGTTAGCCCTTTCCTGCCCAGAAAAAAGATTTTAGAAAAAATGGCCACAAGTAGTTAAATTTTGTGTCTTTACTCCTTCCTAATGATGCTTCGACAAGTGAAAATGGAAAGCTCAGAGTATTTCACAGAGAAAACTAACCCACGCATATGTGTGGGCGGGGCTTCTATTCATATGATCTGCGCGTAGTAAGAATGCCTCAAAAACGCCATCAGGCGCGGAAAAACTGCATTTTTACGTATTATTTATACGTTTTATATTGTTTTCCGCATTACTTATATTATAAATAGGATTTTTTTAAATATACATAATAATGAAGTTTTAAGTAATGTAATTAATAACTAATTAATATTATTATCACAAGTAATTACGGAACTAGTTCAAAGTTAAGACGCAATAAAACATTTCCAATGATCCAGCACAAAACCGCGAATAAATGAGACACCAAGGAAGCAAGAAAATTTTTTTTTATCGCTAGCGCTGCAGTGCACGAGCCCGCCACCCTGTACCGCCACGCAAAATTTTCATAACGACGAAAGCCCAGCCCCCACATATGTGTGGGTGCATTTTCGAAGCGTGATGACGGAACGCATACGAAGTGAACGGATGTATTTTTTTGCCGATCGCGTTTTTCCAAGTCCTGCAAGTCGTGTCTTGCGCTTGTTTTTCAGAAAATGCGAGAATAGCAAGAATAAATATCAGTTTTCATCTTGAAGGCGGCTAGCGCCACCACACGAACGCGTGATGATGACGTCACGATCACGCCACAGATGTTAGCGACCGGAGCGCGCGCGAGCGACATATGTGGTTTAAGCGCGAACCGACCGCGGCGAGAGAGCGCGATGCGAGCGCCCCCACCTGTTCTTGCGCGCGAACCGGCTGTTGCACAGCGCGCAACCAACGCGGTGAGAGGGGTGTTGCGCACGTCCCCCACCTGTTGTGCGCCGAACCGAACGCGGCGAGAGAGGGTGTTGCTAGCGGAGAGAAGGGGAGGAGGACGCGGGGGAGAGGGCGCACCTGTGGCCGACGGTTGAATGAGTCAACAATATAAGGCGCGTTCGTAACCTTCCATTCTGTGTCGGCTTTGTGGCGCAGTGGGTAGATGACCATGTAACTTGCGTTCCGCCCGCAGAGTCGTGGGATCGAAACCTGGCGCCGGTAAGTATTATTTTTTTATATTGTAGGGGGAGCGATGCGGACTACGACTACGGACGTCAACGCGGGTGACATCGTGAGTAACTGAAATGCTCTGCATTTAAAACTAGGCAACGCTTTCTGTGGGCTCAAGAAAAAATGACGTCACTTCCTCCACACTCTTTGCATTGCATTGAGATGGTAGGGGCCTCTCCTGAGTATTCTTTCATCCATGGTACAAATCAATCCAGTTCATTCGAGTCCGGTCCAGTCCAGCCCAGTCCCTACTCCTCGCTCATGCGCATCACGGCTCTCCAGGAGCCACGCTAAAAGGCTATGAAGCGGCTCCGGTGCACTGTCAGACTGGGCTACAGCGTAACGGATGCGCACAGCTGGGAACGCGTCGGCGCAGGTGCGTCTGCCGCGGCTATGACGTCAGTCCTCTCGAATGCGCAGACCGGTGAATGTTCCGACCCAATTCTCCACACACCCGTACTCCAAATGGACTGGATGAATACAATCCAATTTGATCCAATCCAATTCAAATCAAGTCCAATCCAATCAAATGCTTCTCGCACTTGCGCAGCACGGCTCTTCAATGTCCACGCGAAACTGCTCAACCTCTGCTAGTGTAGCTTACGCTACAAAAAATACAAGTTCGTATTTCAAAACAGAAGAAAGATTTTGGCGGTGAGATGTTTGAGTGGCGCTCTCTGGCTCTGACGTCGGCTTAGGGGCTCGCGCCGGTGCCGTCTGCTACACTGCGCTTGTGATGTGCGGCAGAGTCTGTGATAGAAATCGCCCGCTTTAATGCTTTCGTACAAAAAAACTTATTCATATAATTCAATTATTTTTGTCCGCTTCTGACATATCTGAATAATGTCAAATCAAACGTCCGCCCCTCACAGCCGCCCCCCCCCCCCAGAAGTTAGAAACACACCAGGAGAGAGAGAATAACCTTCTTCAGTGCATCGGCCAGAAGATCATGTGCTACTTGCCATTTCCGGCTCATTTGCGAGGTTAAGTGCTCAGAGCTCCTCGGTAAGTGTACAAATTGCGTAGGCTTCCCTACAGTATTTTTTAGATGCACTTGTGAAGAGTCAAAAGTCTCATGCGACGCACCAAGCAGCGGCCCCTACACGCGCATTGCACAGCAGAAAATAAAGCGGCAGTCTTCTATTTCTTTCGTTGTGGATGACTTGTACCATATCGATGTTTTTTATCTGTGCCCAGAGCATTATTTTTCTTCCCGGTCATAAACGTGCTAATAATAGTTATGGGGATGTTTGGGAGGCTCACAAAATCGTGTGGGTATTTTCGTCAGGATGTATGGCATACATTCCCTTCTTCACAAATTGACTTTCGATATGGCTGCGTGCAAAACG
>CM023448.1:9976456-10027605 GCA_013339765.2 Haemaphysalis longicornis | reverse complement strand
AACTTACAACAAATATAACATGTATTACATGCGAACAAATCCCACACTTTAAAAGGATGAACCAACCACAACAACTGAACGGCTACCAGAGAACTCAAGAACACCACGAGCCATTATACAACAAGAAATATAAATTTCTATGAGCAGCTGTAGCGTTGAACGAAGTTTAGTTCTTCTCGATAGGATACAAATATCTGGTTTTATAAGAACAATCGCATAGCGTTGAGCTGTTTTCACTGTAACGGAACACTGAACAAAGGATTTCGCTCACGAAAACCTAGCCGATAAGCAACGCGATTCTCGCACGTGCGTCACGCAAACGTAGCCACTCCCCCACCACCAATGTAACATAAATATTGCACTAACAATGGGTGACTGGAGACAGCGGAATTTCTGATGCAGCACTGCGAATGAGAGAGAAGGGGCGCTTGGACGGAAACACGAGCACGCCAAGTTCCACACATTTGCTTGTAACTCTGGTCCGGCGGCCATTCGTCGCGACCTCGGGAATCCTCGCGAACTCTCCTCGCTAGAAGAATACGGCAGGCCAGCAAAGTGACGCCACCAGGAACTGTGACTTGACGTTATAACGTCAGAGTTCCAAACGATACCGACAGGGCTCTTCCGTCTAGGAACCTGCTTCTGCCCTTCCGTGACTGATGACTTTCAGCGGATGGACAAACAGGCTCGAACTACATGAGCTCCGCTGTTAAAATATTGCGAGACGTGTTGCATTCTCACCATGCAATAATATTTGTTGGGTTTCTTGCAAGTTGCACGAATTTTATTTCGAACCCTATATACTCAAATCACCGTTACTACGAAACCCGCATTAACGAATTTCTAACATTTACGGATATTTCCATGATCCCCACCGGGTTGCCTGTATTTTCAATGTAGAAATATTTAGGAGCTACGCATTTCAATACAGGGCATATTTTAGAATAACGCAAATAATTTATTTTTCCAGTTATAATCGATAAACATCAGTGTTACGAATTCGTCTAAAAGTAGCAGCGTTGCAACTAACGCGTCATAAAGTAACCGCCGTTTCTATGTGTAGTCCCTTAGTGCATGAACTATCATCATCACCATGCCCTGGGGCAACAGCTAGCGCTACCACAAAGCTCTCGTTTAATGTGCAGTAGCATAGCAGGCCACTCGTTGTGTTGGGGGATGGTGGCCGGTCCGTCTTTCTTCAGGCTAATCACGTGTGTGGCCAGATATTTCTTCATTGTGGGTGATTTTACTGCGAAGTTCATGCGATATTTAAAGGTGAATGCAGCTAGCAAGAAAGCAGAGAAGCGAGAGCAGTCATCATCATTAGTGACGGTGATGACACGAATGAAGCCCACTGTGGTTCACCGAACACAGAAGGTGAGACCGTGTCGAATATTGATGTTTTGAGTGCACATGAACAATTTCCGCACTTTCATTGGCCGGTGCAATGACGTACCCGATCAGGTATTATGGAAGGTGGGATATGTAGAGGTATTCCTAATCGGTCTTGTGTGCGGCCTGGCAAGAAGAAAATAAGTGATTTCTTCAACGGAAGTAGCTTTGAAGGGAGCACAACATTTTCATTTGAGAGTTTGCTTGCCTACACACGCGTCTACAGCAAAGGTACGTCATTTTATTTCTTAGGTTCGAACACCGGCTTATAACTGCCACTTTTTCGTTACAAGGACATTTGAAAATGATGAACAATGTTTGGTGACCCCGCGTGATTTGTTAAATCGAGATTTCGCTGTAATACCTGCACACAAATACGAGTTAGAAATCTGCGGCGATGAGTCATCTTTGTCAGGAAGCTGACAGTTTTCTTATTTTTATATTTGTATTTTGATACATCTATACTGTGTGTGAATTGCACGAGTGGAAACTTCCGAAAGTAAGGGGGACGGCGGTCACAGAGTTCAGAAAATATCAGAGGGTTTTCTCGCACCCAAGTAGAGGATAGTTACACCATTGGTTCCTGTCTCATGGGGGATACGGCGACTGCACTTGAATTTCGCCTCATCGTATTCGACTCCCTCCTACGAGGCGTATTTATTAAGGCGGAAACCTTCTGCATCGCAGCAGGAGCTAACGCGGAACATGGGTAATATATATGGTCGTTACTAGAGTGTGGAACTAGAGGCAACATGCCTGTTTTTTTCTTGACTCCCACATCGAGCCTATTTTACATATAAGCATGAACTACTAGAAAACAAACATTTCAACCAACCCGTTATCGCAATTTAAGGTCGATTTGAAGATTTGAACCACAAAGAGTTTAAAAAATTGAATTGAATTTAACGAGCTTATGAGGGCCTAAATATTGCTTTTTCATTGTATATATACATTTTTATTTTCGCGTACGTATTCTAGAGATGTTCGTATTACCGCCTAAAGATCCCTATAGTGTTATAAAAGCCTTCTCGAGTTTGGAGGGCGTGTTCTGCTAGAAGTGTTCTCACTTCAAAAGTCCGCAATTTTGCGTTTGTCACACCTCTTTTGGGGCCAAACAGCCCGCGTCGGACAAGTACGCCGAGACAGGAAAATCATGCTCCATCTGTCGCCACCTAAACCTTAGAATACCCCGGCAAAATAGGGTGCCAGAGACCCATATACAACGACACCGCAGCTGACCTTGCCGCCAGATGGGCTTAATGACTTCCCTGTCCTCACGCACTCTTCTGCTCTGTGTTGTTCTGTCACGATGCAAACGTTTGCCGACGCATTGATAACGCATGAAAACTAACAAACAATGAACGTGGTACCGTCGCCCACGCGCCGCTAAAGTCAAGAATGGCTCGCAAGCGAAAACCACAGTAGCATCTCACCCACCGATTCTAACGCCACGATCACCCCAGGCAGCACAGAAAGTGTGTCCCAAGACCAGCCCGTCTATGGCCGCTTTCTGGTATGTCCAGCCAGCATCGAGGTTCTGGCATCCACTGATCATACGATGAACGGCCAACATTCGGCAACCAGCGCTTCGCTATTTCTCCAGCCACCCATGTTCAGACGCACAACGGCAGCTACCCGGCTGCCAGATATTCAGTTCACTTTCGGCTGCCGATGTTGAGAAAGAGAATGGCCGAAGTACGGCTTTAGGGCATCCGTTTTTCTTGTGGGAAGCGGTGTTCAGCCGAAGCACGGCAAGCGAGCGGCCACAGAATATCCCTATTCTTGTGGCAGTTGGTGTTCCAAAGGAGACCGGCCGGAGCGCGGCTGCCGCACATTCGCTCTTTCAACGGTGAACCGCGTGTTTGGCGGCAGAATATTCGTTTTCTTCTGGCAATCGGTCTTCTAATGGAGACCGTCCGACGTACGGCCCAACAATGTACGTTTTTCATTCGGTTAGCGGTCCTCGGCCGAATTACGGAAAGCGAATGGCAGCAGAATTTTTGGCAGCCGGTGTTCAAGAGGAGACCAGCCTGTGTAAGGTCTCAGGTTATACGTCATTTTTTTGGTAAGCGGCGTACAGTCAAACAACGGCACGCGTATGGGCGCCGAGAACTCATGCGCAGACGTGTTTCAAGGGGACCCGCCACCGGTTTTTCCGTCGTGGAAGAAAGAGCCGTTAGGGAGCCTAATGGCACAGACGCGTTTTTCATCCGCCCGGTGTTTCTACGTTTAACTGAACGAGCTTTGTCAAACAGTAATGAGTGTTCTAGGTGTACGGGCAAGGTGTAAGGACTCACTGTACTTTTACCAGGGAACCTTTTAGGCCATCGGAATGCCATTTATTGCTACAAGAAGACTGTGCCACACCGACGGGTGAGCTAAGCCTCGCCAGACAAAGCCGCTACCACGCCTCGCCCGCCGGCTTCGTCGTCGTATCAGCACGAGGCTATTCGCCCCCTCAATAAATGGAGAGCATTGTAGACATCAACCCGGCAGAGATGTCGGACCCAAGATAGCGGTGGTTTACCAAAAATAACTTGCCTTCAAGAGCGTCGAGCAAGCGGCCACCACGCAGGAGCTCAACCGGCGCCACGTCAAGGCCTCCCCACCAAAGAAAGGCAAGGGCTCGCAAAAGCACAGGTTTGCGGCTATTCATCTTACTATAATACCGCGAAAAACAATGTTGCATATTTTATTGGTGATAAACGTAGAAGAGGCTAAGCTCGTCCACTGGCAGGCTCAACTTCGTGCCCTGCACTATGTTACTTCATGGGATTTTTGACTGCCTATTTCGAAACAAGTGTTATTTTCAATTTGCCATAACAACAGAGCGTTGTAAATGATGGAGCCTGGATGTTAATTTAGTCTCGGTGTTTGCAGGTGAGCTTAGCTACACTTGAGATACGACTCATTTGGTTAAACATAATCGCCACCATCCTAGCAAACACAGATTTCGTCAGGTATTTCTTGTCAAGAGCAGCTTGTTGAGTTCAGGCAGGATTTGTCTGTAGCAATAGATAAGCTTAATGTAGTTGACTGTATTTTCTTGCACTGCAAAAACGCATGTGGCGGTGTTATATATTACCTTATTGTTAGTACATTGCGGACTATTCAATGAATGAATCGGTTATTGCAGGGATAGCCCAGTATATCTCTCTAATAAAGCAGTCGGTCGCTCTTAATGTTTGCTCGTACAGATGTGTTACCGTGACCTCAGTAATTCCCCAAGGCTCAGTTGCGGGCCCTTTTTTCTGTTATATATAAATGTTATTTCTATTGGCCTCAGAACTTCGTTCAAAAAGTTCACGAATGACTGTGAAGTTTATTACAGCAAATGAATGTGATTCTGAATTCCTGCAGCATGATTCGAATTTAATAACATCCTTGTGTGCTGATGTAGAAAAGTCATTTAATGCTAAAAAGCGTGTTAACTTTACCTTTACAAGAAAACCTTCATTCCAATTGAATACGTATACCGTGAATTACACTGCTTTAAGAACGGCCGGGGAAAATAAATAAGTAGGGGTTTATTTAACAAGTGGTGAGAGGTTAAATAGGCACGTTCGCAACTAAAAAGTTACTGCTGCACGTGTTTTTGGCCTTCTGAGACAAAATTTCCCCGAACCTGCATCTAACTTAAAAGAACTACCCTATTTCACTCATGTGCGCTTAATGTTAGAGTACGCTTGTGTTTTCTGGGATCCCTACACCAAACAGACGCTTCATACGCTTGAAAACATACAGAATAGGGGAGTGCGATTCTTATTAGGTAATTGGCACAGTCAACTTACCATGAGAGAACGTAAAAGTAAATTTCAAAAGAAAGACGGGAAAGATCACAGACAAAACCTCAGGTTGAAATTTTTTCGTAATATCTATCATTCGGAAACTGGAATATAAGTGGAGACGTATATCCAAGCGCCATTCTACATATCCCAAAGTAGGATTGCAAGCTTAAAGCAAAATAATAAGTTTCCTTTAAAGGTGACGCCTTGCGCGGTACATTTTATCTTACATCAATACGAGAGTCTAATCTTTCACGTATGATTGTATCCACTGTTTATCATGACGATTTTCACCGTGCTTTGTAAAATTATTTTGTTATTTGGTCTCATAATTGATGCTTAGTGTTATGTATCTTCTGGTGTAATGCATGCAAGTGCAAGCAGGCATCAAATAAATGAATAAATATATAAACTTGCGGAGCCCCAAGTTACCCTCCAATGGGTTAAGAACCTTACCCATTCAAACTTGACCAAGGAAATATCTGTTCTGTTATTCCTTGCGGTATGCAAGGTTTGTTGTATGAATACTTCCATTGCTATGTTATTGGTTCGAAACAAAAATTACGTAACTCTAGTCTTACGCCTTCCCTTCGTGAAGACAAAGTGATACAACAGCAGTCACCCGAAGCAGGCCGTCATTCGCAACGCGTCTGGAATTTTTTTAACGTATTACAACATTAGAGGAAAATTGAGTTGTTTGTAAAATTAAGGGGTGTGCACGTAACTCATGAAAAAAACATAAAAAGATATATTGAAAAATGAAAGTACTTGTTCAATCTCTCCTAGGATCTGCCCTGTGAAAGATTACCAGAAAAGGTGATCGAGTAGAAATTTTTTTGCAAGAAGAATGGGCAAATACTGGACATACTTTTTGTGTGAAGGAAATTATACTGAATGCTCCTGAGTGTTTTGTAGAGTATCAAAACGCTTTGCAAAGGCATTCGCGCCGGTTTTATATAGAACAACTGGTCAAGCAACTGTTGTAAATAGAGTTGATTCATTCCGGGCATGAAAGCGTTCAGGAAGATTGACTTAAAGAAATTAGCTAAAAGCGGTAGGTTAATCTTTGTGAAATTCACCCAACTACAGTATGCGCCTTCCAGAGCCCCCCTCCCCCCCACCTTCCACGTTTATTACAGGTAAGCCGCCCCACTGGAGATATCAGGACCTGGACAATACATCTATTCCAGCTCTGCCAAGAAATGAATATTTTCTGTATTCGACAGTAAAAGAGGCACGGCAATTAAAGGAACAACCATTTGTGAGCACTGTTTAATAAATGAATTTTGGTGTCAACTGAAGCTGTTAATTAAGAAAGGCTGCGCTGAAGGCTGGACGGCTGGCGGTGTCGTGCTAGCTCACTTTGATGTAAGTGGAATGGACCCAAAAGGCTGTGTTTGTGCTGCTGCACAGCGCGACTGAGTCATCTGCTTGCGCTGCATGGAGTGGTCGTCCACCGGCCTCAGTACAGTTAACGTACTGTGGCTTAACTTCAATGCCTGTAGCACGGCCGAATTTCCGGCAGCTTTAGTCCGGCTGGAGTCCGACGACCGCATCTCGGCTGTCCTGCAATGGCCGTACTTCGGCCGCACACGGGCGGCTTTGGAATGGCCGAAGCTCTACGGCTGGAAACTTGCCGTATGAACGTAAGCCGGTCGACTGGCCGACGGAAACTGGGTGTTGGACCGCCAAGTGAGCACGGCCGTATACAGCCAAAAGGCCCACATTTGGACATGGGCTGAACATGGCTGCCGGAAAAAGGCCGGAGAGAAAATCACAGGCTAAAGATTACCAGCTTGAGTTAGGCAGAACAGTCCTGTGCTGCCTGGACACGCACAGTCAGGGTCCCGTCCCGGGAACACCTGCGGCCAGTGAGATGCAGCATGTGTAACACGAAGAAAGAGAGAGCAACAGAGGTTAGGGAAGGATGATGATGATGGTTGGTGTATAATGGCGCAAGGCCAACAACTGCAAAGAACGCCAGAGAAGAAGTTATTTAACGGTTGATGAGACTACAAATGCTAAAACCGGTGAGTAAATGTAAAAGTGACGCAAAACAAAAGACAATGTAAATGGCTGGTGTATAGAGCCGGGTCATTACACGTGATATGACAACAGCTGCAGCAATTTTACTTAGTTAAAAACTTAAAAACACGTTGAGTGGAAACATTGCTTGGTCTGCTAAAATGTATGATGGGTGCGGTGGAATGTGTCGTCTGTATGATTCAGGGAAATGTTGGTGTTGTGTTGTGTCAAATGCCTTGGATATGACTTGTACGTGGACTACGGATAGGCCGTTTCCGCAGCCTAGCCTATCTGCAGCCAAGCCAGGCTGCCTTCAGTGTATCTGTGGTGTGAGTCAGTTGTGTAGCGTCGCAATTGTGGTTTTATTACGTGTTGTTTTTGTCTGTTGACGCCAGTGTAGTTTCCATGTGTTACGAAGCTGTCGTCTTACTGCCTTTAGGTCGGCGTAAGGTACTGCTGCTATGTCAACTGTTGTCATGAGAGCAGCAGCATCAGCCAATTGATCAGGGGTCTCATTGCCAGGGATTCTACAGTGAGCTGGTACCCAGCATATAGTTATTTCAAGGTTTTAGCCGTATGCCACCTTTAGAACGTTTAAAAGAACATTGATGTCATAGTTTTTACACGACGTTCTTGATGACAGTGCCTATACAACGCTTAGGGAGGCTGTGCATGCGATGGACTTGGGCATTTTGTTTGATGATGTGATTTTGAACGAGTTACACGCCATATGCGTCCGCCGTGTAAATAATGATATGAAAATTCATTGTTTTACTAACGCTTAAACTTCCTCGATGCGCTGCACAAGAGACAGCAGAAGCAGTTTTCGTCGCGTCGCTGAAGTATTCTGCGCGCATGTACCTGTCTTGCAGGAACAGGAAGGGCTGCACACTCCGACTCCTGGGTAGTCTCTTTTTTGGTATTTGCGTGAATTACAAGTCACATGATATTGGACGGAGATGCAATGGTCGAATGAAATTATAAATGGGTGTTTTGTGCGTGTCTGAATGGGGTACCCTGAGTGTAGAAGCCTTTTCTATCACTCTGAGAGAGAAAGGTCAGGAAATAGATGCCCTGTTTAAAATAGTTGAAAGTTTGATCTATCGTTCATGATAGGAAAAGAAGGATGGTTGGTGTGAGACACGATCTTAGATTCATACAGCAAGTCACCATACTCCCTCTGATGCCCTAGGCACCATTTGTCACACTCAACATACATACTATCGTTAGGGCTAGTTCGGAAAGCACCGCATAAGAGGCCAATGCCAAGATGCAGCACTGGGTCAAGCATTTTTAGTGCTGTTGTTGTCGCCGACCCATTCACGACACTTTCACAGTCAAGCCGAGATCATTACAAGGCAGTGTAAAGGAGCAGCAGGAGTTGTTTGTCAGCCACATAATATTGGCGTGGGAGGAACTTAGAAATGTTCAGTTTTTAAGCATTTGTTTTGAAGCTGTTTGATATCCGGAACGAATGTAAGCTTTTCATCGAATAAAATACCTAAAAACTTGTGCTCCTTGATCAGAGGAATGGGCACGCCGTTAGGTGTGATGTCTGGGCCTGGGTGGATCCCACGCTTCCTGGAAAACACAACAAAAGAGCTCTTGCCAGGATTAAGTTTAAAACCATTCCTGTCTGCCGAACTGGCAAGTTCCTCGACGCCAACAGGACCTGACGCTCGCAGATGGACATAACAGATGATTTAAATGACATATGGACGTCATCTTTAAACACTGAATAAGATATTGTAGGTGGCAATGCCTTTCCAAGAGAGTTCATCTTAATGATGAAAAGAGTGCAGCTCGAAACTCCACCTTGTGGCCCGCCATTTTCTTGCACATGATACTTTGACAATGCACAACAAAGTCTGGCGAAAAAGGGCCCCTCTGACAAATAACTAGTGAGGGTGTTAAACAGGTTACCCGAAACGCCGAATGACCTGTGGTCACTGATGATACTAGAGCGCCAAGCGGTGTCACAGACCTTTTCGAGGTCGAAAAACACAGTAAACAGAACTGTTTGGGAACGAAGGCACCCTTGACGTATTACTCAAGGAAGACTAGTTGATCGATCGTGTATTGCCCTGCCCTGAAGCCTGCCTGGCAGCGCTGGAGAAGACCGTTGTACTCCAAAAAGTACACTAGCCTCTGGTTTGTCATAGTCTCGAGGAGCTTCCACAGGCAGCTCGTCAGGGATACGGGACGGTGACTTCAGGGGGAAGGCGGGTCCTTTCCGTCCTTGAAGAAACCTACTACTATGGCCTCCTTCCAAGAGCTTGGAATGTGCTCCGAAAGTCCTATTTTATTGCATAGATGTAGGAATGTTTCAAGTGTGCCTGCCTGTATATGTTGAATCAATACATATTTAATGTTGTCTGGGCCTGGAGCTTAGGGTTCACACGTGCTCAGAGCCCCAGAGGTTATGGAACCAGTGTCTCGGCCCATTTTTAAGTAGGCTGGACGCGACAGCCATGATCTGCCATTCAGGACAAATTTCAATTACGGTTGCAACCTAGCCCAGAGTTATTGGCAAATAACTTTGTGCCCTGTGTAATGTGCCTTTTTTGTTTTATTTATGACTCTGGATGGTTTTAGAGTATGTTGCCCTACGTATGTTCCTACTAGCACTTAAAATGCCTTTTTCGGTTCCATACAATCCTTTTGCGGTTTTGGAGTCCGCCTTCTGCTAGAGGTATTCGTACTACAGCTGCCCTCGGGTCCGCAACTCGGCGTTTTTCACACGCCGTTTCTGATCTCTAGTTCCGGAAGGACGCTTTATACATGTCAAACGTGTTCAGCAAAAAGAAAAATAAGAAAGTGGATATATCACGCATAGTTACGAAATTGTGTTATTCCAAGTAGCTTCGGTGGTAATGCACTTCTGCAGGACAGGGCGATTCCGTTTGTATCACGAATTGAATTTTGCGGTAGTATGTACCAGAAGTATCGGTCTTGTAAAAGAGAGAAAAGGCGGTTCAGTTCTATCAACAACTAGCTTCAGGCGACGAAGTTCTTTTTAGGGCACGTTCCTGCCATCTAGGAGTAGTTACCGACTATGGCTCTTCCAGCAGAGCCTGTTGTTATTCGTTGTCGCTCAGGAAACTCGGGTAAACGCAGAAAACTGCTACGGAGAGCACTTTATTGGTATTAACACCTTCGCAGTTTGTTAAAAGCGTCGTAGCCAAAGCTATTAAAACCACTGTACACTTAAACGATACTTGACACAACCCAGTGCTTATTTCACATTCTTCACCGAAAGCATCCAGCAGCTGAAAATTTGGACGTCACTGTGACTGAGAATGCTGACCTCATTTCGAAGTTTCGGGACAGGTAGCCGAAGTACCCGAAAGACCGGTTTCTGACAGCTATTGACAAGCTTAAAGCCGTTTCGGAAATAAAAATTGCTGAATTCCCAGCAATAAAATATCTGCCAAAAGTTTGAAGCGGCGAACATTGTGAGAGTTCAGGTGGAATAAGATCACTGAGCGTTCTCAAATGCAAGCACTTTCCGCCCATTTAAGTACACCCTGAGCGTTGTTTTCGCGCACAAATAACGACCAAAAGAAGGTAAAACTTTAAACCCTAAGGCAATCAGGCGGGGCTGGTTTCTCACGGCTTTGTGACCTGATTTTTGTATTGTCGACTCCCCCCTTATTTTCCCCAGTTTTTTTAAGGCGACACATGTGTGGCTTATTTTCACGAAGAAAATAAAATTACTTTGCCACAACACAACACGCATGCGCTGTTTCTGTTGCTACTAAAAATTGTCATACATTACGCTGCTGACGAAGATACAAATTGCGCCTATATGTGCTTAGGCGAGAGTATTTAAAGCGTGTATATCCCTGGTTGACAGTTTTCAGTGCCGCTTATGGGCAAGAAAAACATGTATTTTCTTCTGCCGAACGTTTCAGTATTTAGTCACAACAATACGCCAACGACAGGCTGCGCATGAGCACAAACGAAAAAGAAAGAAATCGGTAGGCCGAATCATCCATATGGGAGGGGATTACGCAGAAAGTCCTTTTAAACAGGATTTTATTCCTTTTCTGTTTAAATGCGAACATTTTTGTATGACTGTCTGTCTGTGTAGATTTCTGTCTGTTCCTCGATTAAACCGCCCTGCCAAAGGTTCAACTGCATTCTTGAACCGGACTTTCATATCAGCACCACTTTTCCGGACCACTACATCTGGAAGCACGCTAGATAAATTTCAGCCATGTTCAGTAAAACGCAAAAAATGGGAGATTCGAGAAAAACGTTAACACATCTGCAGTATTTGCAGCATTCGTTTAGTTAAAGATACACAGACGCTTGACTTCTGCAGTAGCAAATAAAAAATAAAGGAAGCTCACACAAATGCGAAAATTCTTGACGGTAGCGAAGCTCTACGTAACGGAAGCCTCGCTGCTGTACGAGGGACAACAGCTGGATGTTCGTCTTCCTCTAGCGCCCACGGGTCTGCGCCGCACGTGGCCTCGCGCCCCTCCCACGGGGCGGCCTCTGTAGCATGCACCATGGTCCCGCGTAATTCGCGCCAACAGCGCCAAATCTTCCCCAAGTGACACGTGGCGCCTGAAAAACGTTGCATTAATCTTCATGGCGGAGAGTGGTGACGGGAGAAGGAAACTTGGTGACGTCGCAGGCGCTACTGACGTCATTTTGCCGCGACAGCCGGGCCGGGCCCCGACACTTGCCCAACTTTCGCGCCTGCTGCCTGTCGCTGCCTTATGGGCCGCTCGGCAATGGCACCACGAGCGAAAAGTTGGCGAGCGGCGGCCGCCACCCGTCGTTTGGAATGTTATTTATTTACAACACTGCCAGTCTCCACAGAGACCATATCAGGTGGGCACTACAGTATACAGTTAAAAAGAACACTTAACACTTTAAGGATCGTAAATAGGTAAATAATACGTAAAAATTAAAATCCACAACTTTGAAGTTTACAAACAGCAATTATGCACACCATACGCAAAGTGCTACAAGAACAAGCTACGTTTTATGAAAAGAATAGCAATGGTAGTATAACATTATGCCCTATATGCACAACTATCCACATCAAGTACAAGCACATGCTGGTTTGCATGTCACACAAAAGCACAGACATCTCAAAGACGCTAAGGGACGTCATTTTCAATTCTTGATAAGAAATCGCACAATGACTCGGCATTAGTGGTTAAAGGGGTTAAAAATTCCATTCGCGGATGGCAACTGGAAAAAAAGGAGTATTTAAACGCATCATTGTTACATTTATATTCTAAAAAAAGTATTTGTATGTTTGTTCCGCGTAGCTCGTGTTTGCGAATAACTAACGTAATTTGAAACGTATATTTTGTAATAATTATGTAAGAGTTGGTAAAGAAATTTTAAACGTGCCTGCTTCACCCGTGTTTCGAGTGTGGGAAGCCCAGATACAGCTAGAAGGAAAGTGGGTGAATCAGCCAGTTTAAATTTGTCATGTATGAATCTCGATGGCCTTCCTTTGTACCTTTTCTATTTTCTTTATGTTAGTCACGGCATGAGGAAACCCTACAGTATTTCCATATTCAAGAATGGGCCTAAGAATGTTTTGTAGGCTGGTAGTTTTGTTGAGGTGGGTGCCAGATGGAGCGATCTGTGAAGAAAAAATAGTTTTTGCACGGCAGAAGAAGTAACATTATGAATGTGCGTGTCCCACCTTAGATCTGATATTACTGTTAAGCCTAGATATTTATGTCTCTGTGCATTTGTGAGAGCAGCGCCCTTTATGTTATAGCGAAATCTAGAGGGTTCCTTTTTCCGTGTTATCATCAGGCATGCAGATTTTTTTACGTTGATTGTCGTCTGCCAATATGAGCACCATTCTGCAATGATGTTAAGAGACTTATTAAGAGAGTGGTGGTCCTGCTCATTGTTAACTTCTTTATAAATAATACAGTCGTCTGCAAATAACTTTATTTTAGAATCTATATTAGTAGTTATGTCATTCATATACACGACAAATAACAAGGGTACAAGCACGGAGCCGCGGGGCATTCCTGATGTCCTGATGTCCCGGGGGCAAGGTGTTCGAAAATAACAAACTGGGATCTATTAAACAAAGAATCTCGAACCCAAGCAACAATTTCTCCGTCTCCGATAAGGCTTCTTAATTTAGTTATTAGCTTTGTATGACAAACGCAATCAAATGCTTTGGATAGATCGAGTAGGACATTGTCGGTTTGGAGGTGATTGTTAATGCCCAGCGTGAGGTCGTGTATTACTTCGGTTAACTGTGTCATGGGGGATAAACCCCGGTGAAAACTGGGCTGATTATTGGAGAGAATGCCTACTTGATCAAGAAAAACGGCTAAATGTTTTAGAATGATATGTTCGAGCAGTTTACATACCGTCCTGGTTTGCGATAATGGTCTAAAATTTGATTCAATGGATTTATCTCCTTATTTGTGGATGGGAATAATTTTAGCTATTTCACAATTTTCGGGTTCTTTGGATGTTGAGAGTCATTTCCAAAAACTAAGGGCCAGGTACCTGCTGCACCATTGTGCGTATCTTTTAAAAAAATGATTTCGTATATTGCCCCGACCACACCGCTTTTTTAGTGTCTAGTCGAAGCAGAGGATTAAGAATACCGGCGTCTGTGATAACGAGTGGTCCGATAGTGGGACCAGGCCGCTGATATAGGTACGGAATAACACCATTAAAGACCGAATGGAAGAATTGGCTGTATTTGTTGGCTTTATCTTTTTTTTACTGGAAGAAAGCTTGGTTGTGAGTGTGTTTTTTTGGCGGAAGTGGTTACAAAATCTACGTGAGTTGTTTTTGAAGAAGCTGGGGAGTACAGTGTTGAAAAAATTGCTTTACCTTCCTATAGATTTCCGCTTAAATTTTTTTGATGGAAGTGCTAGCCTAGAAGCATTAGATGGGTTCGTGCCTGCTGCCTTGTTTGCCTTCCGAATCCTTTTGAGTTGGCGTTTTTCATGTATTACTTCACGTTGAATCCATGGATTATTTTTCAACGGTTTTTTTACTGCACATGAATGAAATTTCCCACATAGTGTTACACTATGGCTTTGAAAGGCAAACAGACATCGTTTACATCAGAGAAGGTATCTGAGGCCAATTCATGAGCCAAGCAGGTTTGCATTGGGGCGTCAATCACTTTTTTGAAATTGGTTGTGGTTTGCGCTATGGTTTGCATCAGTATTGGGAAATCTAGTGGAAAAATACACATCGGTATCCTGTGATCTAATATTCTTCTGATATTTCAACCTGCATTTGTTCTAGTACAAAGTTATTAGTCAGCAAGATTAGTTCGAGTACACTGCGACACTCGCCTTGCACCCTTGTGGTGCATTCCACAATTTGGCGCAGGTTATAACTTGGCATCATATCACAAGTGCTTCTGAAGCCTTCGTCGTATAGTGCATGGTAGCCCAGTTAAAGTCGGCAAGGTTAAAATCACCCATAAGAATAACCCGGCGCTTTCCAGCATGTTGCTGCAAATATTCTTGTATGGCAGCTATGCATTTGTGCCCACATCCGGTTCTTCGATAGATGCGCGGAAGCCGTACGCGGGATACCGGCCGAAGATGCAATAGATGCGGGCCGAAGCCGTACGCGGGAGGTCCCGCGTACGGCTTCGGCCTTGGGACCTCTGTCTGTATTACAACCCATATTTAAATATGTATACACCCCTGAATAAAAATTGAAAAAATTGAATTGAATGCAGCCAACAACTATACTTGTGCTTTTGGTATTCATTTTACAAAAAAAAAAACTGACTCAGCATCTGCTACTTCTAGAAGAATGATTAGTTGGATTGATTTCTTTATTACTAACGCCACGCCTCCACAACGTGACTTGCGGTCTTTCCTAACAAGCCCATATTTGTAGGAGCAAATTCATGACTCCAGATGGGTGCCGATAACCATGTTTCGGTAACTGACACTGTATCGGTTTCTCAATCGAGTAGTAGGCTTTCAAATGTCGATACCTCATTCAAGATACTGCGGGCTTTTATTTTAAAACACGTTATTTTTTCTTGCGTTGACTTTGGCGCGTCGCGGGCTGGTTTGCTTCGTTTTTTCTTTCTTCCGCTTTGAAGTACTTTTTTATTTCTACCCTTCTGTTCTTTTCATATTCCCAGTTGAACACACGGCTGTTAATGAACAGATTGTTATACGCTAACGACACTTTGTCTTTATTTTTGCGGTTTTTCTTAGCACTATCCAAGATTTTGTTTGCTGGTTTCTCTGAGTTCTCGAGAAAACTCCTCTCCTATCGAGAACCCTGTGCCCTTCAGTTTTCAGCCGTTTTTGAGTACCGCAACTTTTCCTCTTGCATCAAGTAATCTAAGTATGACTGGCCTTGTCTTATTTAGTCCACCTCTTCCTAAGCGATGAATGCGCTCAATCGCCACAGGTTCAAGAACAAGGATTTTTGTAATAATCCCCTCATTTATGGTCTCAGCTATGGTTTCACTTGTTTCTCCTTCCGGTTCTGGTATGCCAAAAACGATTAGGTTTGACCTCCTGCTGCGGTTTTCCAAGTCGTCTAGTCTTGCTCCAAGGCCCCTGATTACCCCACTCATACAAGACATTTCTTTATAATACGCCGCGACTTCAGCATCAAATTTTGTAACTACGTCAAGCTTGTTATCAATATGTGAGAGTCGCTTTCCTTTGATATCCTTAATATCTGCAGCAATTTCCGCAAGTTGTTTGGCGATCTTTTTGAGCTCGGGACCGGGATTCCTTTCAATATCTCCACCCATCAAGAGTAGCTCCTTAAAATATGTCATGCATGATTCACACACAGTACTACAGCACAGTATACTGCCATGCGTACGGCAACACCAACAAGTAACGGTCACTTGAGCGAATGGATTTGCCACATTGCTTTCTCAGCTGAAATATGTAGACGAACGGCAACTGGTTAGCCGCACGTGGACGGTGCCACCGAGCCCAGTGACAGGGGGTTCCTTGAGGAACGCGTGTATAGTCCGGGACAGCGCAGACGCTGGATGGCGCTTTAGAGCAGATTGGTGGATGCATGTGCGGTAAGATGATGCATCGGATAGTCGAAGAAGACCGGTTCCGGCAGCGTCGGAACGTGGTCGCTATTTGCACGTTGGTCCAGCGCAGTCGCCCCGGTTGTACCGAGGCCCACATGGCCTGCGTTGAGCACCACTCCGAATACGAACTGAAAAATGTAGACGAACGGACAATTTGTCAGCCGTATGTCGACGGAGCCACCGTGTTTAATAACTGAACGAAGAAAACATGCAGGTAAGAATGTTTTTTTCTGTGGTCAGATTGTCTTTGTCGCGATAGTAACTGGACAGTTACACCAACATTCTTTTTGCTTCTCTTTTATTTAAAATTCATAAGAGGACTTCTTTTATTGTAAGGGATTAAAAATTGTACTGCACTTACATGATGAATATACAATTTATGTACACACAATTACAATAAGCAAAAATATGTCATATGCAAACAATATTGCACAATAGGAAAAAGCGAGTTACTTATTTCGGTGCGCAATAAATAACTATGAAAAGAGAACTTCGAATATTCTAGTCACTGCACAGATTTTTGCTCGCACACGCCTCGGCGTATGCGGGAAAAAACCTCAAGGTGCCTGTCAATGTACACTTCTGGGAAACAACTCGAAAGAGAGAAAATAAGAGAATAAATTTTAATTAAATCAAGGAAAGGCTTGAGAAAGCGTCCTCATTCCATGATGCCTAAAACTTTGTCCGCATCGACAGCCTTTTCGATCAGGCGCAGCTGATCTTCCATGCCGGAGCTGGCCAAGGCTCTCTCCCAAAGCTCCATCGAACGGTGGATGTTAGGGGGATCTAGGGCAGACTTTTCGCAGCAGCCCACTATGTGTTCTTAAAGTCCCAGGCTCTCCACAGTAGCGGCAGAGTGGAGGAAAGCGTGTCCTGTATAAGAGGTTAAGTCTGGTGGGAAGTGGGAGACAGGAATGTTCCTTAGACGTTCAAAAACTTCGTTTCATTTGAGAGACACAATATTTGCGATCCTATAAGAAAAAACGTCTGCACGTATGTTTCAAGGGATGCGATCCCGCCACTTTACACGAATTCTGAAAGATAGCGTTGATTCTACCACATACCTACATGTACATCCGAGAAACCAAATTTAGACCAACAAATTGCATCGAGCAAAAAGTGTGGCAACACGATAGTCGCAATGCTGTCCACTCATGGCTGGTTTCTCTCTCCGCACAGAAATAATGTGCAGCCACGTCGTACTTTCGCAGAACACAAATGTAACGCGCCCGTCTATGTTGTTAATGGCGCGTGAGCAGGTAGCTTAAAGGAGCCATGAAGAGGAAACAAAAGTTTGTTTTATTCGAAAGATTAGGTGTTTCATAGTACCCCAAGCGCTTTCCCGGAAGCAAATGATGCTTTATTCACTGAGAAATAAGGCAATTTAAGCCAAAATTTTAAATCTCCCGCTTAAATTGCACATTTGGTGACGTGAGCAATGGTGTCACACGGGCCGGTCCATGAAACAGATACTTAGTATGTCGACTCCATATAGCACCCACACGCGGGAGTCGACCGAGACGGCGGCCATTTTAAAAATGCTAGTAAAACCTAGTGCACCCGCAGCCCTAGTCATGGAATCGCCTGATCCGGAGAACAAAACTCTCGCCGAGGAGCTCGGGCTTGCATTTAACAACCTCACACCACTTGAACGCTCAATGCTTCTAAGTGCACGAGCGGCAAGAGTTGTGGGATACGCGGTGGACGGAAAAGCGACCATTCCGCGATAGCCACAACAGACGAACGCCCTGCCGTCGGCACCGCTGCCTCGTCAGCGCCGTCGCCACGGACGAATACAGACTGGTACGTATGTGCCGTATTTTTATTACGGTTAATAATAGTTCAACTTCAGTAGCAGTATCGCTTATGCCAGTTGGCCGGTGTCGTGTATGGAAAGCCGTTCGCGCGAGCTCTCTGCTTCGACCAGAAAGATACGAGCGTCAATGCGCGGGGTTTACGGCATTTTTCCTCCAAGGTCAGAGCGCCTCGAACCCGAAAATTCGTCTGCGCGACGGCGAGATGTCGAGCTCGGCCAGGCGGTTGTTTCGTACGCATTGGCGCACACGCTTGCGTGTTCGTTCGGAACTTCAACCGTTTACTCCACCGTTCTTTGTCATAAAAAGAATGTGCAGTATGTTTCACGGGCATTTAGCTCGCTATGCAAACTGTAAGCCCTGCCTAACATGCGTTTGCTTTTGCCGGCCTCCGCCAATCGCAGAGCTTAGCCCATGTGACGGCATAGGTTCTGTTGCGGGAAATGAGCTGGTGGGTCGCATGACCATTCCCGTTTTTCCTAATTATGTAGCTTATTTGAGCGAAGTTTGCGTTATAAGTGGTGTCGTTATGGTTCTAACGAGGCAATCTTTCGAATGAACCAAACTTGTGTTTTCTCTTCATGGCTCCTTTAAGGAGGGAGGGGTTAAAGGAGACGGGCAGAAAAAAAAGCGTCCCTGTATTCTACGCCCCATCTACGGAGCTCATTGCTTGCAGATATCGGCTAGGTTGTCACAAGCTTCCCTCTAGCTCATGTCTGGGCAACGTTTTTCTCATTCTGTCCGATTTAGCACGACGGTTCTAACTTCTGAACTATGGAATCACAAATCCACTTGTTATAAGTTGAGAATGCGCGGCCGGGCAGGTTAGATTTAATAGCAAGGCCGGCAATGCTACGTTTTTTTTTGTTTGTTTTTAAGTGAACCAAACGAGTGCAATTGCGGCTTTAGAAAACACATGCATTTCGGGCTGCCATTCCACTGCTCCGGTTTAAATTGACTGGCGTTGAACACTGCGGCAATGCATCATTTTTTTCAGAGCACTGAAGCATGGCTTGGTAGTAGTTTCTCCGCAAATATGTGTTTTGGAACAAGATAGCGCAGGAAAAATTGACAAGGGCGCAGCACCTCCACCCCAACAATCGTCGGGGTAGTAGCTAGGTACGTAGTGAAAAGCAAGAAGCGCGTGCAGTTGAGCTTGTCTTGTTCATTAGCAGGCGCGGTGTGAAGACTTTGGAGGGGTTGAGGAGAGTCACTGGATTAAATGTCCAATGAAGTCTCACACCGTCCTCGATTTGGTGCTTTAACCAAGACTCAAACCTGCTGCATGAAACAAAGAAAAAATACATTGATAACAAACTTGAACCGACGTGCAAGAAGTTAATAAGGCATTCGTAAAACGACAATTCATCAGGAAATTCCGCTTACGACAAGACGGTGCGCGCCGAAGTCGCGTTCACTATTAAAACAACGCGCACCTGGAATAGGTTCGTTATATTTCCACATTAGTTTCCCCTCGAACACAACTGGCATGTCTCATTTAACTTCACGTTGCATGAAGAAGTATTTTGAAAACGGAAGAGTGCCATTCGTTGGCTTCTTTTTAATTCCTTATAACTTTTACAAAGCTAATTTGCTTACCTGACATGAGTTAGGAAGACGAAAAACTTGGTCGAACTGTTTCACCATGTGTTGCCACCCCATAGAGCTCCGCAGGACTGATGAGGTTCCTTCCTCCGCGGACCCACGTTTAGACTTAATTAGAATACATTTAATGATGCAGGAAAACGTTCAGCCCATGGAGGCGTTTAGGCGACCTGGCGCAGCTCTTCGCATGCCGGCTCGCTCGCGCACGCACCGAACTGGCCCGCCGTGCACGTCGAGAAAACAAAAAAAATGAAAATCAGAGCCTGTGAGCAGTTGCGCAGAAGCATGGACGGTGTGGAAAGAAAGAAACGTTGAGGGAAAGCGAAAGGAGGGCCACGCGGCAACACCCTGCTGCTTGAATCGCCCTAATTTTCGAAACCGAAACTATCCAACGTCGTCGATCAGCGCCCTTCCTCATGGCACGCGCTCCTCGCCTTCCTCCGCCAGGTCCAACGTATCACTGCAGCGCACGTCTCATTTCTCTGCGCGCCTATCTCTCCCCTGTCGCCTATCTCCCCCCTTACCGGGCCCCTTACCGGGCCCCCCTTACCGGGCCCCAGGCTCCGGAAGGGAGCCTGGTTTCACCTCTAGCGCTGAAAGGAAAAACTGTCACCCGCGAAGACTGACCGAGGTAGCGTACTGTAGCTTGCGGTAGAAAAGTGCGCGTTCGAAAAAACATTTAGACACAAAAATACAAAAACGATCACGCCGACCCAAATCTCGTGGCAGCATTTTAAAAAATACCTCAATAACGAGTTTCCAGTGGGTGGCGCGCAAGCAGTGAGACTCGACAAATTTGTAATGATTTGGGCGAACCTCCGCCGTGTTTGTCATCAAAAAGGAGTAAGACGGGAGAGGAAGAGCGTACCAGATAGTAGGGGCAGAGAAAAGAGGCAATCGCCTCTCTACGACATTTGCGGCAAAGTAAGTAGCTAGCGGCCATTTTTGTTTAATTTCGTAGTGTTGCACACTTTCTTGTAACAAGACACTGTCAACTTGGGTGGGTCGTAAGAGTGCACGAAGCAGCTGCGTCCTGCGGCCTGGTAATGTCCACGTAGCAGGAAGCCTGACAAGGTTTGCCGCGTTCCACGCCACACTTCACCTGTTTTTCCTTTCCTCTTCCGCGACCTTACGCGAAAATCTCTTTTCCACCCTCTCCTTAGCCCGGGATGGTGCCCTGCCATGGCTCTCCTGCGCACCCAGATTACGACACCCGGATCTTCAGCTCGGCTATGTCTCCCAGCAATGCATTCAGGGGGTGCGCACTTTGGATAGAGAGACATGACTTTGTTGTGAAAGCGAGAGCTTGTCTTGGTTTCTAGGCAACTCCTTCGCAAGCGCTGAAGCACGTGGGGGGGTGGTGACTTCGCACTGCTCGCGCGGTGGTATCTAACCATGGCCGTGGCTCATCCAGCCTAGGTTCCCACTGCAACTACTCTCTCAACAAGCGAGTGAAGCTCTAGGTTGCCCTGCGGCCGTTTCTGTTCTTCATCCTGCAGGAGAGATGCCGCCTTCATAAATCTGGTGCAAAAATAAAATGAAAACAAACAAAACATGTACGTCCCATGAAGGCAAATGAAATAAAATTCCCCTTTACACAGGCGCATTACAAGCGAAGCTTGAGTATGAAGTTTACGAGGTGTGCCCATTGCGATGACAGAAGAGGAGTAAAATGAAAAGGGTAACGGCACCTTGTTTTGACGCGACGAACCCTGTCTTGATGAGCTGGAGGAAACTAAGCGTTCAAGCCCTCAAAATGCCGACAAAGACCGGGCGGTGGGAACTTGGACATGGGTGGCGCGGGTATACCCACCGAAAATATGAAAAATTAATTTATATGGGGACTGTTCATAGAAATTGGGCCTAATGACACCTAATCTATTTAAAATGCGTATGCAAGTGATAAAACGTAGAAGCAGGCTCTAAGTCTTATTACGGTATTAGGAATATGGCGTATTAATGGCTAATCAACTCAAGATGTACATCCAAGAAATGAGACGTATAGGCTTGTGGTGCAAAATAAATGTGTCAGTTTCGGTGTCAGATTGATAGTTCCCAGTTTATAATAAAGCACACACTGCGAAGTTCATTTTCGCAATTTCCTGATTGCAGGAACAGCTATGCCAGCATGGGCTATACTAAAACAAATTAAACAACTTTCAGAAGTACAGATTGTCTGGTGACCTGACCACGAATCCTTCCAACGAAATGAGTTGGAACACGCCGCTGCCCGCGTCCATACACACCAGGCCGTTTCCCAAGAGGGTGATAACCTTCAGGATGACGACATCAGCAACCCTACGCCCCTGAGAAAATACGCCGAAATACACCCCTACACCTGCGCGGGCGCCAACAATATCCAGCACCCCACCCATACCTATCCAGTACCGAAGCTACAGCATCCCTATCACTATAAAGGAGCTCTTATACCCCAATACCCTACTCCATGCAATGTACCCCACCCTCTATTCCGCACTTGCAAATACTGCCCCCCCCCCTTGCACCCTATACAATCTGGTATAACGTGTCAACAAACCCCGCCCTTTACTCCTAGTCCCAAACCTACCTACGAGCAGTGAGTTGGCGAAGAAATTCGCGAGAAGATAGGTTGTCCTGTTGAGAGCATGGACATTGACGTCGTACACCGCGTCCCTGCGAAACACGGATAAAACATCATTGCGCGTTTTTGCTCGCGTACAAAGAAAGGCGATTTTGCCGCAAAGGGAAAAAGGCACGCCTCCCGACAAGTTCTCTTGGCTTCAGAGCACAGGTCTCTTCACGCACCGATGAACCAGTTTTCATCAATGATCATTTGACTCCAGAGAACAAGCGCCTTTTCGCACAAGCTTTGGCTCTGAAAAAAGAAAAACAATTCCAATTTCTGTGGGTAGATAACTGCGGAATCAAGGCGAGGAAGGGCCCAGACAGCCGCGTGTACAGAATCTCCGGGGTCGGTGACCTTGCCATTTTCGCTTCATTAATTCATGGTTTATCTAGTAAACGCCTTATGGGATATTCCAGTGATCAATTTAAACACCTTCTTAGTCAGTCTGCTTCATCGCACAAGCCGGTTGTTCAATTCAACATTCGTAGCTTGTCTAAGCATTATGACGACCTGGTTAACTTCCTAACACTTGTAAATCATACATTTTCCCTGATCTGCCTGTCCGAAACGTGGATCTCGCCTTCTGATGACAACTTATTTAATTTACCGGGATACCGTGTTGAGTACCACCACCGCCCCGCGGACCGTAATGGTGGTGCTGCAATATTTATTTCTGACACGATATCTTATTTCCGCCACACTGACATTTCCATTTCTACCCCAAAGTGCGAGTCTGTCTGGCTTGAGCTTGGCACATGCTTTCTGCCCTCAAGTAAAAACACTATCGTGGCCTCCATTTATCGCTCGCCTTCCTCGTCTTACGTTGACTTCTGTAGCAAACTTGACTGTATCATTACTTCCTTGAATGCTGAAAATAAAAACATTGTAATAATAGGTGATATAAACATTGATATTACGGATATAAATGACGGCAGTTGTTGAGACTACACATGTTGCATACTTGGTCATGGAATGGACTCGCTGATAAACACGCCCACCCGTTGTACCCACATGGCACGGGCACTATCATTGATCAGGTTTTATCAAACATCATTTCGTCCCAACAAGCGGCTGTCGTTCACCATCACACCACTGATCATTACCCGGTCTTTCTTTTGGTACAAAGCGCTCACAAAGCAAAACTGAATATAGTTATAAGGCGTGCGTTCGATAACAATAAATTTATAGAAGTTATATCAAGTACCCACTCGAATAATTTATTGCAAAACTCTGATGCTGAAAACGCTTTTAATTTGTTCGGCGCAAGAATAACCGAATGCATTGACATGTGCACGACCGTACTTCCAATTTTCGATGGTATTCTGCGTCCAGAAACATGTGGATAACAAACGGTCTACAACGCAGCATACGGAAAAAAAAATAACCTTCATAAAAAGGTTAAAGCTCAACCTTATAACCTTGCTCTTAGCGCCCGCTTTAAACATTATTGGCATACTCTCACCACTTTAATTAAACAGGCTAAGCGAAATTATTACCAAAATGAGATACTCAAAAACGGCACGAATACCCACAAAAACTGAAAACTAATTAAACAGTTTTTGCATGTGTCTGAAACGTCATCCCCTTTATCGAAAATTACTGACGGCAATAATGTTTTAACGAACCCATTCGACATCGGCAATGTGTTTACCATATTCTTTTCCAGCAGCGACCAACAACCACAACTTAATTGTAACTATGGTTGCTGCTGCGTTCAGTCTTTCTTTCTAAGCCCGACAACACCGGAAGAAGTTTTTAAGGGAATATCAAGTTTAAAAAATATAAGCCCCAGATTAGGTAATATAACAGCTTCGAAAATCAAATTGGTTGCTCATCAGTTATTCGGCGTTCTGGCAATTATTGTTAACAATATCTTCAAAAGTGGTTTTTTTTCCTGAACAGCTTAAAAAAGGGAAAGTTCTCCCTGTTTCTAAGAGGGGGGATTCTACCCTCATGGGTAATTACCGTCCAATAACTATTCTGCCGTTTTTAGCAACCTAATTGAAAAACTTATTGAAAAACTTATTCTAATGAACTACCTCAATAAATTTAAAATTCTAACACCACAACAATTCGGCTTCCGCCCAAATTACTCAACAGAACTTGCCCTAATAGAGTTCACGGATGCAATTAAAAAAGTTTATTGATAATGGGTCTTGGTGCGGTGCAGTTTTCATAGATTTCACGAAGGCGTGTGATACAATAAACCACTTAATACTTTTTGTGAAACTTAAATCAATTAGAATACGGGGGCCAGCTTTAACACTACTTCGCAGTAATTTGTCTGATAGAACACAGGTTGTCCAAATTTCTGACGCGTTTTCCTGTCCCATTAAAATTAGTCAGGACGTTCCTCAGGGATCTATTCTATGACCGCTTCTTTTCCTAATTTACATTAATGACATCCCGACTTACCTCAACATTTCGCACTGTATTCTTTACGCAGACGATACCACGATATTTGCGCATTATAAAGACCTAAACAATCTAATATCAAAACTAAACTCGGATTTACAAATCATCATCTCATGGTGCAAAAACAACTGTCTGCGCATGAATCCTACCAAAACCAATTTTATGATTTTCCACACCCATAACAAACGGCTTTTCACCACCCTCTTTGTCACTTATTGAATGTGTGCTTGACACACATTAAATCAGTTACAAAGAAATTAGCATTCGGGATACGTGTACTAATTAAAACACGGAATTTCTTCCAGCCACATATTCTTCGGTCACTGTATCACGCATTTATTTATAGTCATCTCACTTACTGTTTGTCGTCGTGGGGCAATACATACTCCACCCATTTGTCGTGTCTACAACGTCTCCAAAATCAAGCGGTTCGTGAATTAACTTTCAGCCCCTTCGTGGCCTCGGCTACAGGCATCTATGATAGCCTGAAGAAACTACCTTTGACGTGGTCTTTGCAGCTAACATTAGGTCTCCTAATTTACCGTGCCCGCCAAAACAGTGTCGTTGCTGGTGCTTTCACCAGATCTCCCCTTACTAATACAAATATTACCCGGTTCTCTGAACAGCATAACTTATTACTACCGAAAGCTAACACCAACTACTGTAAGCAAACTGCCCTTTTTTCAGCCATAGCACTCTGGAATTCTTTGCCGGTATCAATTAGGTCATCGCTTTCTCAACATACATTTTCCAAGTGTCTGAAAACATACCTAGTCGAAATGTACTTAGGTGATTCTTAAAATTGTTTTTTTCTGTGTACATTTTATCTTAAGTTGTATACTTCTTTCGGGATTTAACTTCAGATTTTTGGCGTTTTTTATACCGATGATTGCGTAGATATTTATGAGTTATTATACTATCACGTGATTCTGATTTCTTCATGTTCGCAACCTGAATATACCTTTTGATTTGCATTCCTTACTTATTCGTGTAGTATTGTATACTTTCTAATCTTTGTGCCTCAAACTCTCGCAAAAATATGAAATGTTATTTAAAAGAATTGATTTTCTTCGCCGGACCCTAAAATGCTAACGGTTTTTATTACTTCGTGTGCATTCCCGTCTGCCATTATATTAACTTTGTCTTGTGTGAATTTTGAGCCAGGAGGTCCCCCTGACAGTTTTTACTTCGGGACCTCCTTCTGTACTAACATCAATAACGCATTTTGTTAACCAAACATTTATTGAATAAACCTTGAAACATTGAAACCTTGAGTGGCACAGCTAACCAGCTCTGTCCTCTCCTCCCAGCGTAGCCTGGTAGAGAGGGCCAGAGTGGACACCGCAGGCCAGGGTATCGCGGACCAGACGAAACGCCCACCGGGCGGGTGCCCGGACAGCAGCACCTACGGCTCGTCTAATTAAAGTTTATTCCTCCTCTTTCCCCTCGAAAACCTTGAGCGTGCTTCAAACACAGATGACTTATTTTTGCTGACGTAAAGAATTCATGAAAACATCAATATACTATATCTGAACAATTTTACTCGTGTGAAAACAATGCTTTCGCTATTCACAGCGTGACGGTCTCGGTGAATTTTTTTCGATAGATTTGCTCGCAAAGCGGCGTTCACTTTTTAGTAACACCTTTCTTATTTATCATCATTTTTCTAATCCATCGCCCGCTTTTATCCCCAATAACATCTCCTTATTCTCGTTGCATTTCTCCTCTCTCCTTATTTTTCACATTTTCGACATGGTCAGATTATTTCTCTGAGCCAACCGCACACTGAAAGTTTTAAATATATTTTTTTTCTCCTCTTTATGCTTTCACTTTTACGTATTCGAGCTCTCTCGGGTTTCCGCCGATGAAACCATAAAAAAAAGGGGGAGCATGGGGATCATCTGCTTTCGCGTTACGCAAAGCCCCAGATGGCATATCAGAAAAAAAGATGTTGAAATGGGCCTCGATCCGGAATTTCCGTCCGGGGGCTCAGCCTGCGCTCTACGGGACGAGCAGGGGCTGAAAGTCGTGAGGAGAGTCTCAAAACTCTGCGAAATAAAATGAACATTGGGCTCACTCGCAACACCCAATCGCAACACCCATAAGCCGCAGGGAAATATAATGCCTGAAATTTCTAAGCAGTAGCACAGACCATGGGTTGAACTCTTTTTTTTTTTTTTTGCAAACATACTCCCAGGGATGAGTATGATGACGGGCTCGTCACATTTGAACCCTCGGCGTTGTGCCTGTTGGCACTTTTACCATTTCCGCTATTTCTTTTCAATCCGCACAATGTTTCATCCACAACCAACTGTTCATGTTTTATTCTTTTGTTTTTCTGTTTCCTTGCCATTTGCGTACTGGAGTTGTACGTGCACATATTGCACATTGTAGTTTAGTTTGCGATCAAAAGCCGAGTTTGCTTGTGGGCGTACAATAGAGCAATATTTTTTTTCATTTTAGTTACATTACGATCGTCATCACTGTAATTAAGTCGGCAATGGTCTACGTAGTGTCGACTGATGGCGCAAAGGGAACAATCCTTGTTGATTTTACCCGACCGGTCGAACCGCTTCCGCTCACTGACTAGCCAGAGTCTCTAGTAATTATTAATGACTCTGGCTAGTCAGTGAGTGGAAGTGGTTTGGCCGATTGGGTATAAATCAAGACTGACTGCTCCCATCGAGTTCAGCAATCCTCGCTGGTGTTGTTTCTCAACCGCAAACGGATCAGTATATCTTGATTTTACCCAACCCGACAAACCGTTCCCGCTCAATGATTAGCCAGAGTCATTTTTAATAATTACAGTGACTCTGGCTAGTCACTGAGCGAAGCGGTTCGCACGGTTGGGTAAAATCAACTATTACGGCTCCCTATCGCCGCCCTATATGCGACACTAATTAGACCGTTGTCTTTCGGTCCACTACTTGCCGGAATCACATGCCACAAGCACTTAGCTGCTCATATATGCTGTAGGGTACAAATGTACTGTTCGCCACACAATTGCTTTATCTCGTTTCTCCAACTAGCCTAGGCGCCCTTGTAATATGATTACCTTATTCAGTAGCCACTCTGGTACCCTTGACCACAGCTATTTGTAGAATTAGTACATTACATGCCCATCGCTATACTTCTATCCCACAACACCTGCATGGGCTCCCTGAGTTTCCGCAACCGTCGGTTCTAACCACTAACCATTTGTCTTATAATTCCTGTTTTCAAATTCAATTTTTCCGTTTTTGAGGTGCGCAGCAATTCCCCAAGCTCATGTTCTGTTCTTCATCACCAGGGATACGAAATAATTGTTCGAGTTTCTTTTCCGTGCATGACGGTAGCCCACTGTTTGGTATTTGTTATTGATTGATTTATTATAATGTTTAAAGCGCCGAAGCAACGCCGACTATGAGACACGCCATAGCCGAGGGCTCCGCATTAATTTTGACCTCATTGGGATGTTTGACGTGCGCTGAAATCTCGTACACACCGGCCTTTTTGCTTTTCGCCTCGACCAGACAAGCGGCCGTCGCGGGCGCAAATCGAACCCGCGTCCTCGGGCTCTGCATTACAGTGCCGTAGCCCAATGAGCCACCGCGGCGGGTTGTATTTTAAAGTGTTTGCCTAATGGTTAGCTTTATTGTTTGATATATCGTGATTCTAATCGGTTCTAACAACTGCACAAGGTACTTATAATCACGCATGTCTTCTACATTGTGTGTTGTTTTCCAGGCGAAATGCGCGCCTGCTTCATGTTTATTTTCTGTTGCTTCACACTGATTGATATGGATTTCTTCCGTACGGCAAAGATTTCGGGGTATGGTTTATAAGGCATAGCTTGGAAGCCTTTGATCTATCCCCCAAACCAGACGCCATCAGAAGAAAATATGAAACGCTTCGAATATTCACACATCGGCGCTTAGAACAAAACTCTTTTTTGAACAAAACTCTTTTTTGTACTTTGCTCCGGCTACATAACTTTTACCGAACCGGCTTTATTACAAACAGAAGCCCTTCCCTGCAACCGTTAACACTTTGCTGAGAAAACGAAACCGGAGAAACAACTTTTACAACGAATGCTTAAGCGACCCTACAAACAGAAGCCCTTCCGGTGCAACCGCCGTCCGTCCACATTGGTTGGTTGGGCTGAGAAAAGAAACGGAGATTTTTTGGCACATACCCACGCGGGGGATGGCCAAGAATTCCGGTGTGCCTAATGAGGATGTGCATTGGTTGGTGGTTGCCTAACAAAATACCCACGCGGGGGATTAGAAAAGGAAATACCCAACAGAATTTTTAAATATGTATAATATGAAAGTAGATTCAGGAGAAAAATGAGGTATGTGTGAATGTTTAGCTAATGAGGATGGCTATATTATTTTAGATCCCAAAACCTGCCTAGAAAAGAAAATCGCCACAACAGAATTTTTAAATATGTATAATATGAAAGTAGCAGGAAGAAAAATGAGGTAGACACAAGCTGGCTATCCCTGTGGCAACTTAGGGCGGAAGCGCCTAAGAATGGAGGGCAGACACAACCGGAAGGTTAGGCAGCTAGGGCGGAAGCGCCTGTCCAGATGCGTGCGTCGCATGGGGACCTCGTAACAATTAAATAGAAAAGCTAAATTTCTAAAGGTTGACAGTTCCAGATGCCGTGCAGAAAGGTGCATTGGGGAGAAGCTGCCAATTAAATAGGAACGAGATTTATAAAGATAAAATTTAAGTCGCAGAAAGGATTTTGCACGGAGATGGAGTGGCGAGATTTATAAAGATAAAAATTTAGTGGGGGAATTTTGCACCGAAGCATATCCTTGTTTCACAAAACATTGGCTTCCACCTCGCATGACAGGTGGTTTCACAAAACAATGCCAAGGTGGCTATAATCTCTAGAGATAGAAGGGCGCCTTGCTTATAAGCCTCGAGTAGCTGTAGACGTTTAAATCTCGCCCCCAATAGAAAACTGTCATTTGGACATTGCACGACCACAGGGCCACCAAGAGACATGCTGGCTAATTGATCAGCCACTTCATTGTATGAGATTCCTGCATGTCCTGGAACCCACACTAGCCGCCTAACCTCACAAAGCTGATGAGGAACAAATGATCGGAATGTGCGGATAATTGGAGAATCTTTTTCGGATGTTAATGCGGAACACACAGAGAGGGAGTCAGAAAGTATAACTACATGGGAAAATCTATGCTGAAGTTTTTGAAGAGCCAAAATTATTGCCAATAATTCCGCCTGGAAAAAGCAACAGCTGCGGGTGCGCGCGCTCCTCGTCTTCCTTGGCAACGGGGGGAGATGGGCGCGCGCTGCCTGGCAGCTGACATGGCACATACCCACGTGGGGGATTGGTCTTCCTTGGCAACGGGGGGAGATGGGCGCGCGCTGCCTGGCCGCTGACATGGCACATACCCACGTGGGGGATTGGCCAGGAATCGGGCGTGAGAAGGGCTAATGCAACCGCTTTAAGGAGTACTGACACGAAATTTCAAAGCTGACATCCGCTCTAGCAATCAAGTACAACGACAACACAAATAGGTGTCTGTGCATGGCACATACCCACGTGGGGGATTGGCATACCCACGTGGGGGATTGGCCAGAAATCGGGCGTGAGAAGGGTCAATGGCACCCGCTTAAAGGAGTACTAGACACAAATTTAAAGCCTGAGATCCGCTCTAGCAATTAGGTACAACGACAACCCAAATAGGTGTCTGGTGAATCACTATGCACTCTTTCTTTCTTTGCTAGTGTGAGTGTGGTGTTCTGATCTCATCTTTCGCGACACATTACCGAACCGCGCAAAATGTCAACTCCTGCATTCGCACTTTCACATTCTTCCCCTCGGGAAATGCGGGGAAAATTTGGTTTTAAAGCTATGAGAAAGTAAAAAATTACATCGGATAATCCACGTGCACAGTGCTTCAACAGCACCCAGAGCGCAGTGCAATCCGGGAATGAGGCGTATTCAAGCCCAGATGGGAGCGGCAGCACCGACTTCGCGCAGCTGGCGGTCTACTATTCCGGCAAGATGCACTAGCGAAAGTGGGAATTTGGCTTCTCGGTGACCCATACTTGCAGGCATAGCGCAAAAAATGCACTCAGGAGAACAGAAGCGACGACGACGACGAGCGCTGAAAATTCCAGTAACACTAGTCCTGAGTGTGCAGGTATATTCCCCCGATGGGAGAGAAACTCCCAGAAGAATTCATTGCAAGACGACACACTTTCCATGCGCGAACAGTTTATGGCCTCACCGATGACGACACCTTTTTGCAGAGAACAACTGCGGGGCTGCTGCCGTTCTCAGGCCCCAACCTATTTCATTTCATTTATTTACTCTCAAAGCCGTTCGGGTGTTCTAAAAAGCGTTGGGGTAATTAGAAAAAAACCAGCAATAACACACAGCAGAGCGAGGGCGGAACAAAAAAATTGCGCTGAATGTGCAAAACCGTAAACTTCCGACTGGATGGTGAAAAGCTCCGTGATGCAGACGATGGAAGCGGTAGGCTATTCCCATTCATTATGGTTTCTGGAACCAAATAGTCAAGGTACTGTTAAGTTCTGCACAATGGTAAACCAACTTTGAAATTCTGGTCAATGCTGGAAATGCATCAGTGAGATCAGCAAAAAGCGGCTTTTCATTATTTTGGTATGTGGGATAAATTTTGTTATATGTACACTAACTAGAAACGATGCCTGGTGTTGAGAGATCATCAAAACTCAATTTTACTTCATTTGTGTTTCAATTAGCAGGCGCTCTAGTTTGATAATACTAATCTAACAACGTAGCACCCTCTCGCTGTGATTCTAGACCTACGTTAAGCGATTTATTGCCAGGGTCCCAGACCTATAAAAGTTACCAAAGAGTTATCGGTGGCGAAATTCGGATTTGCGGAGGGTAACCCAAATTCGAGAGCGTCTGATATCGGTCATTAAAACTAGTGTCCCTGAAATGAAGCCACGCTTTCCTGTAGGGCATTCGGGAAACACAGGTAAACGATGCCTCTTATTAGGAAATATTATTGAGTGGAGTGACACCAACCAGGTTTTTTACTCCTTGGCTGGTACGCCCAGTAGGACCGGCTAGAGTAAATCGGGCCGTATCTATAAAAATATCACAGTATTTTAGCCGACCACTCTTGCGTTAGAAATGGGTGTGTGAAACGAAATAAAATATGAAGAGAGTCAATAGCGGATAAACTGCCGGAACTAGGTTTGCACGACCAAAAATCTGATAGACGTCAAAAACCCTCCAAATTCTCGTTGTATTTATGATTCAGGTAGCTGGAAACAGTTTCCACAAGTTCAACTATAACAGATCACTTAAAATTGGAACACTGCTAGGTCCCATGCGGATTCCAAACGTTGTAATTGAGGGCTTTGTATCTCACTAGATATATACGGCTCTGAAATACACAGATAAATGTTCTGAAAAATCTCCGCAAGGCGCACCTGTTCTGTTTTGAAGTGTAATCCATGGAAGCTTTTGAGTACAATCTTCAATAAAACTAACAGTAAAGTCTTGCGGGAATGAAGAATACACATCTCAGAAATCAATAAAAAAATATGCGCGCACTTTGATTAGTACGAAAAGGTGCAATTGAAATTCTCCACCAGGATAAGTTGTGTTGTGCAAAAAAAATTACTAGCGTCCAAACAATAGTTACGCTTACAATAATTTACTCGTGAGTAGGTGCAAATAATTTGCCTTTGGACAACTGCAATCAAAAAGTTACAGCGAATTCAGCGCCAGTACTGATACTGCTGCTATCTTCTCCTTAAAAAAAGACAACACTTCCAGAAAAAAAACCGCATAGTGACTGAGACATCAGACTAAGATGGAAGCTTGTTGGCATTTGTTGGCGTGAAACTGCGCTGACGGTGTATATAAGCTTTACGTTCCACTAACAATAAAAACAGGGGCCATTTACAGGATGACCGCAAGAAATCAACCTATTTATTCGCAGAAAATACAGACGAATAAATCAAGCTGGCGTTGAGGGGGAAAAGACAAAAACAAAACTAACTTTGTTTCCCACCTCAGATGTGTTAAACCACGCCGTTCGGAATCGGCTTAGCGGGATGATGCCAAAGAGCGCAGGCGCAATATTCCGCGTCGGTCAAAATGCAGTCAGCCTTGATAATCTCTTTGTCGTGTTGCCTTTATTCTCTGCCGAAAGCGATGCATTATCAATGGAGAGGGTATGTTTTCTTTGTTCGGAGTACGCCGCCAGAGGTTACTGTACATGTGATTGCTTTCATGCGTTGCAGTCTTCTCCTAATACTTCACTTCAACGTCCTCGCCTATGCTTGATATATACTTATCGACATAAAAAGGTTATCTTGTACACACATTCTTTCTAACAATCGACGAATTTATTGCAGTAGGTTATTCTGCTTTGAATGTGGCCACTTCTTGAAGGTTTCGTAATTTCTTCAGTTGCACTGTAAGTTCTACAGGATGTAAAAATACTACAGACACCTGGTGTTTTGGGGCTATTTTAGCTTCCTGAGCATGTGATTGCATGCATTGCAGTTTTAACTTCCTACCTAACTTCAACATCTGCCCGTTTCACTGATATATACAGTAGACTCTCGATAAACGGAACTTCAAGGGACCGGAAAAATTAGTTCCGTTTAACAGGAGTTCCGTTTACTGAGAGAGATGTTCTAAGCTGCAAATTTATGTGCATACACACTTCAAAGGGCATTTTCACGGAACTCTAACCACTAGAAATTGACGGTAGCTGATAGTTTTCAGAAAGCAAGAAAACTACAAGAAGCGAAAGCACAGCAGTCACAAAGTTGATTTGGCAACATTAGTCGCTGTGCACTACAAAATGCGTCAATCATTTTTGTTTAAGTCCTTGCAACTGCTTCTTCACGGTGGCTAAAGGCCTCAACTTCGCGAGTGCTTCCGAGCCACAGAATTTAGAAGACGGCCACGTGGTAATGAAGGACGAATAGCACAACGATGGGGCGAATGAGGCGACAGGAGGGGAGTCCTGTAGCCTCGGCGTCAAGAATCGCGACCGCACGACTGGAACAAGAACTGCGATGTTGCGTTCCTTGCGCTAACACGGCTAACCACTTACGAGACGAGGCTTACGAGGCCAACAAGGTTAAAAAAGCAAGGAGGAAGAAAAAAAAACAAGAACAAAACAGCCGGCACCGTAAACAGCTGATTCTCATGCCAGTAGATTTCACAAGAAGTTCCATGTCTGGCCCCGTTTACACGGTGATGCGGAAATTTTATTTCCGATTACCGAGAGTTTTCTTACGTTATCTGAATACAAAACCAACCAAATTCCAGACAACCTGCTGAAGCAAAAAAAAAACACGCCGTTATATTCTTTAATTTCGCGGTAACCAACAGTATCCTCTGTAGAAAGTTTTACAGAAGAAGCAATATTGTTGGGCTGACCGTTAATGTATATGAAAAAGCAACCGCCCCAAAACTGAACCTCGTGGGGTGCCTGAAGTGACAGGCAGAGCTGGAGAGTTTAATCTATTAAATTTAAGAAATTGTGAGAGATATCTAAGAAAACATTTGATCCACTTAAGAACATTAGGGTACATATTAAGTTCGCTTAGTTTGCGACGAAGCAGGCTGTGAGGCACTTTATCGAACGCCTTAAAAAATCTATAAATATGCAATCATGCGGAACCGTTATCAAGAACAGAATGAAGGTCATTTGTAAAGGCTACCAACTGCGTTTCACAGGAAAATAATTTTCAACGCTGGGTTGCTCGGGTGTAAGAAATGAAAATAATCCTAGAAAACGTGCCATGTGAATAGCGATGATGTGTTCAAATCTTTTACAAGAAATACACTTTAACGATAAGGGGCGATAGTCCGCAAGCGGAATGTTGTCGCCACGGTTACGGAGTGAATCAGTTACCAATTTTTTCTGTCATCTGGAATCTACCCTGATGGAAGGGGCTGGTTAAATATTTTGACCATGATAACAGCAGAATAAAGTGAGGTGTTTCAGGCATTTTTGTATTAATATCCTCCGGACCACAACTGGAGAATAACTTTAGGATATAAATCATGCGTACAATGCCATCAAAATCAAAATAAATAGGATCCATGTGGAAATCACAATGAGTGGGAAAATGCCGGGTTAGTACAAATGGAAAATGTTTGACGTACCGTGAATACATGAGGCGCCGATTGCTGCGAGTACGACGATAGAAGACGCTAACAGCCAGCTCCTAAGGGCTTTGCCATTAAAGGAGAGCGAAGCACGCTCTTCTGCCCGCTAAAAAAGCAAACTTGTTAATGAAAGTAGACTAGCATCGAGCCCGGCGACTCCATAGGCTCGTGACAGGTGAGCGAAATTACGCAATTTTGTTGTGACTACAAATTATGGCGACGGCAACTTTAGATTTATATTCTACGCTTGCAAAACGACGCATGTTGATTACGGTGGCCTTTTTGTTAGGCTGATATATAGAGAAGCTAGAGCAGAGTATTGCTCAGGAGTATTACATCATTGTGTCCATCCTAATGAACTTTTTTTTCTGAATTTATTTGTATGATGTGTGGAGCACTCTTAGAAGATAAACATGTTTTCGCATGTTTAAGAAAGAACAGTTTTGGGCATCAAACCGTTAAGATATTCGAATTGGCGCAGGTGCACCAAATTCAAGGAGGAGTACGTATTGATGACTCACAGTAAATTAAAATAAAACCGTACCTTTTCAAGTCCTCGTGTACTAGAACTTCCGGTAGTAAAATTCTTCACCTGTGCTGCATCAGTGGCAAACTTAGGCTAAGGCTTCCGACAGAACTATGAAAGAATTGAATACCGTTAGATACGTAGGTAACGGCAACAGCGCCACTTAAACGTGGCAATGCGGACCGCGGGAACCCTCTTATCGCGTGCTAATTCGTGTTTATATAAAAGACGAAATAAATTCACAACAGAGCTAATTCGTGTTTATATTCAGAAGAAATAAATTCAGAACAGAGTTCCGAGTAATATCGGTGTAGGATGAGTCTCTGGCAATTGTAGATGCGGTTGGGCAGGTCGCTGCTTGGTCAAGCGGCCGTAATTTGCAGATACATTTCCGAATCTGCTTCTGCACCGAGATGTATTTTAAAAGAAGGCCTTCTGTTGGCTTCCCTCTCCTAAAATGTTGTCGAAAGACGATAGTTTTCGTCGGCTCCTGCCACGTAACTGCCCCTCTTCTATACCTTGGCCTCGTCTCAGTGCACCCCCCCCTCCCACAATCCCATCTCGTTCTTCCCAAGATAGACAAGGTGGAAAATTGCTCCAGCAAATTCAATTTGTCTACCTTCAACTGCTCGACCGCCATATATCACATACTTCAGTAACTATTGCACTCGAAAGGCCGCGGAGTAGTCGAGGCTCAATAAAGCTCTGTTTTGGTTTTCGTTTGAACATATTGTTTTTAAGTGGTATTTTTGCAGT
This sequence comes from Haemaphysalis longicornis, assembly GCA_013339765.2. Taxonomy (NCBI): domain Eukaryota; kingdom Metazoa; phylum Arthropoda; class Arachnida; order Ixodida; family Ixodidae; genus Haemaphysalis; species Haemaphysalis longicornis. The sequence continues at coordinate 9,991,471 of CM023448.1, read as the reverse complement.
TGCTGTCGCAAATATCAAGCGCACATCTGTTTTAATTAAACGTACATTGTACAGAAACAGTGATGAAATAATTTCTGCTTAAAACATTGGTCTTCTTTTTTTTTTGGTCGACAACGAAGAAAATAGGCCGCATGGTAACAAATGTAGTGGCTTGAGAAGGTTCCGCGTATATAAACATCTCGTACTAATACTTCATCTGTTGTCCGGGTGGCTCAATTAAGGGGCAGATAACGATGCATACCGATTTACATACCAGAATTGTTGGGTTTACGGAGCCCAAGATAACCTATCTTCTTTTAAATATGTTTTTATCGGAGTAATGACAAGTAGTACGATATATATCCAACGCATCGCAATACTCTGCCATGAGTAGGTATTTGATGCCACTGATCTTCCTGCCACGAAAGACGCCTGTTTTTCCCTTGAGCTTTAGCTATACATTTATATTGTTATGCACCCTCATTTTCACAGCACGTGGAATAATTTTGCTGGCCGTAGTGCTGGGATTAAGAAGCAGTAATAAGGCGGCCCCGTAGGATGTCACTATAAGACACACGCTCATGACCTTTGGCAAAACCGTCCCCACAAAAAAGGGAAGCCAGAGAACTCGTCGACCCACACGCGTTGATGGGACGCGCGTCTCCAAAGACCGTAAGGCTATGTACGGGTCGGTGGAGAACAATTGCTTTCAGCGGAAGCCTTCATGCATGTTACGCGCTTGCATATTTAATCCGAAATGGGTTCCCTTCAAGTGCAACGTTGGGAGTAGTCTGTGTGTGAGAGGCACAAACTGTTTTGGCTCTGTTTTAGTGCTGTTAAAATGTTCAATCGCTGGAGCAGCAGAGCGTTCACGAGAAAGATCGACCCAGTCGAGAATAATTCTCCGCTAGGCGTGTTTGCGTGTTCAAAAGTGAACGCCTACGTGTGAGCGACTTCGTCGCACGCCGTTCTTTCCCCCATGCTTTCCACATGATGTTTCACTTCGATGTACGGAGCAGATGCCGCTGTGATCAGGTGCCCGTGGGATCTTAGTTTGCTGAATTCATTTTTAATACCTCTTGTCAGTTCGTGGGACGATATTTTGTGCAGCGACTCGGCGCAACAATTTCGGAGGCCTAGTCATACAGTGGCTTGTGTGGGATGTCGTTGCGACATGGGCGGAACAAAATGTGGGTGTTCAGGCAAGGCGAGGCTTCAAGCATCCAAGAGTAATAAAAAAACTACTCTTACCTCATGAATATTAAATTAAAATCATGTAATACACCAGGTTCATGTGCGTGGAAAATTTGTTTGGCGAAATTGTGCTCCCAAATGAGGACGAGGAAGAGCAAACAGTGAGCAGGCACCTGACGATAAGAACACGCACAGACCGCTGAGCTGATTTTTTCATAATGCACAATAATGCACAAGTATTGACACCTTCAGATTCGGACAAAACGGTGTATTTCTCTCAATAATTAGCCGGTATCAGGCAATCACTTGCATGCCATGTATTTGGTTCGACATTTGTACGCGTACTTGAAATGTATTTTTAGAACATCAATTTGCTGATGTAGCGAAAACTATTTTTAATCTTTGTCTACAGTTTCATCAGTATTAAAGAATACTTTTTTTGTTTTCAGACCCGCCGGGTTGCCTCAGTGGCTATGATGCTGTGAGGCTGAGGTGCAGGACGCGGGTTGGACATCTTGTTGGGGCAGCCGCTTTTTTTATGGAGGCGAACATCGAAAACGCGCGTGTGTACGAGATTTCGACGCACGTGAAAGATCCCCAGGTGGTCTAAATTACTCCGCACCCCTCCACTACAGCGCGAATCATCTTCTGTGGGGCATCGGCGTGACAAACTCTACAATCAATCTACTGTTTGCAGACGTATAAAGAATTATCCAGGAAGCTCGATAGGTGTTGCCCCACGAAAACATCCAGTCGAAACATGACTATAAGGAAAGTAACCCAAAAGGAAGCTTTATATGGAATGATTGTATATCATAATTACGCTTGCAATTCTTGCCTAGGACAAATCCGGGACCATTTCGGGGACAATTTCGGGTCTGCCTACTCGAAGCTTGTAAAAAGCGCCGCTGCTTCCCTGTGCGTCACGAATTTGTTGTCCGAATTATTCTCGCAAATGAAAACGGGAAACATAGCTGTGCAGTCTCAGCGGTTGTAGAAGTCGGTGTACCCCTCACACCTTCTTGTGGGGGTTGGGGAAAATGTGCTCAAAGAGGCTAAGCTGGCTACACGAGGTATGGCGCGCCTAGTTGATACGGAGATTCTGACTCACAAACAAAGAGCTGCTGTGGTTGCTTACATTCACCAGCGCAGCCACAACCTGAAACGCAATGACAAGCGAGCATAGCCCAATACTGTACTCTCCGCGTCTGAAAAGGTATCCACGCTCTGTCGCCAGGTGAACTGCGCACAGAAACAATAATTTGGATGCAGCACGAAACACCAGAACAATTTTGTCGCCTGTAGAGAAAGAGTGGTTTACAACACTCCCTTGAATTACAAGAAAGTTATGTCGGCTAGACCGGCAGACATATACACGATACTCTTCCGAAAAATAAAAATAATGTCCGTTATGCTAGGAACAGGCATCTTGGAATGCATTGCGGTGATTGCCAACGTATTTTTTGCATTTTTAAGACCACCGGGGTGCTCGCTGGGTGTCTTGTCTTGCTCATTCGGGTAATTACAGAAGCGTGGGAAATTGCGAAAGCGGGTGATGAGTGGATAAGCACGGCTTCGATCATTCTGTCAGTCGGTTCTGTGTGGTCTCTTCTTTTTGCCCCGTCCTTGTTTTTCGCATTTTGGGCCGTCTTTTCAAAAGAGCAACCTGCCACCTTCTCCCCCCTAGGTAACTTTAGTAAACGCCTTATTAAACCGAACCGCTTTACCTTTACCCCCCAGTTGGATTGTATTAACTGTTAATATTAACAAAAAACTCCCGCGATCAAATAAAAGCTGTGGCTTGTACTGCCAAGAATCGAACCTTGAACGAATGGAGAAACGGAGCGAGTTCCCGTTGTCTGATCGATTGAGCTACGAGCCCACGCGAAGACGGGGGAGACATGTGGTGCACTCACCGAGCACTTCTGCGTGTTTCCCCCTGCGTTCTCGCTGAATGCGACGTGTAAGGTCACACCACTTCTCGCGCCGGTTGCGCTCCGCCGTCGGCACGTGTAGAGGCACTCCGGGCGCCTTGCGCATGCGCTAGGAGTTGTAAAAAATCATGGAAGCGCAAAAAAAGAAATTGCATCTAAATTATCCTCCGTTTCTGCCGCCGATCTCGTCGCCTGCGGCGGCGGCAGCAGAGACGAAATACAAGGGAGATCGTTTCACACCGGGTTTGAGCTGCTTTCATTTTGTATTAAAAAGAGTTTCTACTGAGGTGCTTCACCAATACAATTCAACCAACCACCGTTCACGAATCCTGCATTGATTGAACATTAGCAGAAAATGTCCCTTTTAGTAAAAAACGGTGTGGTCAAGTGCGTTTAACTTGCCTCTGCTTTCATTCTTTGTAAAGCCGCGTGTGTGAATTAAGTGGCGCCGCATGGGTATTATTGTGGGTGTCGTTTGCAGCTTCGCTTTCCAACCACCTTCACATGGGGGATTAGGCTGCTTTTTGTTTTGTTTTACAGCGAAGCTTTACTATTCTCAAAGATGGCGTCCGTAAAGCAAACGCGGGTGCAGTAAAAGAAAAAAAAAACGCTTCCCCTGGCCGGAATCGAACGTGGGTTCCTCGTGGTATGAAGCCGGCTTCTATCCCATATCTCCAGTTCGACATGATCGATATGGTTTGGGTATCACAGGGTTTAAAGGCGCAAGAAAAAACGCGGACACTAGAAGAGAAAAAGAACCAAGACAAACGAAGCGCCACTTCCCACTAAAATTTATTAAAGAAACAACCGCCATTTATATGTTATCCAAACATGACGTCACCACTGTGTTCGCTTTTTAGGAATTCAATCTCTGTTGCTGAAAGGGCAACAGGTGGCTTGCTGATGCACTCCTTACCCGCTTTTTTTATTAAGTACTCTTCCATAATTTCCCTTTCAAGCCAATCGCTAGCCCTGCACAGAAATCTGGTCTGCGCCAACCTTGGTACACACTTGCATTGCTTACAGTGGTCAGACAAGTGCCCTCCAGGTTTGTTTTGTACAGCCCAATTGCGCTCACGCGTTCGTTCATTGAAACAGCGACCGGTCTGCCCGATGTAAACTTTCGAGCAACTCATTGGGACTTCGTACAGAACATTTATTCTGCACTCAGTGTACTGCGTCTCGTGCTTCTTTGTGCAGAGTGGGGCCTTGTTCTTTTTTGACATCATAGGGCAAATCTTTGACAGCTTACCAGGCGCACTAAATACAACATTAACACCGTATCTCTGCGCCACCTTCTTTGTGCCGTGTGAAACGCTATGCAAGTACTGAATGACATGCACCTTCTTTTGTCGATTTTTAGCTGTTCGCCTTCCTTTTCTCCTTGGTGCTTCATCTCCTGCATAAGTGACTCGCAAACACCAGACAATACAAAGGATGGATATCCTGCTTGTTTTAGCCGTTCAATCTGGCATTCAAAGCTTGATTGTACTCTGTGGTAACAGGATCTGTTCAACGCCGCTCTTAGGCAAGTCATGGCTACAGCTCTTTTTATTAATTGTGAGTGTGCGCAGTCATGGGAATGAGTTGCTTGTTGGCACGCGGGTGATACTGCCAGCACACAAGGGAGTCCTCGAACGCAATTTGCAAATGGAGAAGACGTATTTTGTTTTCGACAGGTATCTCCAACGTAAAATTCAGCGCATCAGCCGATCGCCTAAACAAGTCAACGACTTTCCTCACTGTGCTTTCTGCGTCTTCTAGAGCAACACGATTCACAATAACAAGGAAATCATCAACATATCTCATAATTGTGTTGTCCCTTTCATCCCCTAGCCTGTCGCTTACACGCTGATCGAAAGCACTCAAATACATGTCGGGTAAAATGGGCGCTAGCTCAGGCCCGATACAATTGGCACTGGGCTGCACAAAAAAACTTTCATCAAACTAAATCACTGTTGAATGCAGACAAAAATCAAGCAGTTCCGAAAAACTAGCACTGTTCACTGCAGTCTCGCCGTTGAACTTGAGCTCACAGTAGGCATCAATTCTTTCTCGCATTACCTTGAAGAGTCCTTCATGTGGAATGTTGTAGTAGAGGTCTTCTACATCCAGGAAAAATCCAAAAACTCCATCCCACCTCCCACTTTTCAATGCACACACAACAACGTCCGAGCTCCTTACTAGGAAAGGGTTGTTCAGCGGCAATCGGCCAAGATGCCGCTGCAGGTAGCATCCAACTTGAACTTGCCAAGTGCCTTTACCAGACAACAATAATCCTAACCGGGGAATCTGGCTTTTGCCCCTTCCCGGTGTAAAAAACCTCCAGAACGCCAACCGCTGCCTTGTTGGCTACTTTCTTCACGGAGTCTAAATTAAGGTCTCCCAGCAACCTCAGTGCCCTGGCAAAGTTCAAGTTGGACGCTACCTGCAGTGGCATCTTGGCCGGTTGCGGCTAAACGACCCTTTCCTAGTAAGGAGCTCGGACGACGTGCTGTGTGTGTATTGAAAAGTGGGAGGTGGGATGGAGTTTTTGGATTTTCCCTGGATCTAGAAGACCTGTACTACGACATTCCCCATGAAGGACTCTTCAAGGTATTGCGGGAAAGAATTGATGCCTACGGTGAGCTCAAGTCCAACGGGGAGACTGGAGTGAACAGTGCTAGTTTTTTTTTTAAACTGCTTGATTTTTATCTGCTATCAACAGTGGTTCAGTTTGATGAAAGTTTTTTTGTGCAGCGGAGTGACATTTGTATCGGGTCTGAGCTAGCGCCCATTTTATCGGGCATGTATTTGAGTGCCTTCGATCAGCGTGTAAGCGACAGGCTAGGGGATGAAAGGGACAACACAATTATGAGATATGTGGATGATTTCCTTGTCATTGTGAATGCTGTTGCGCTAGAAGACGCAGAAAGCACAGTGAGGGAAGTCGTTGACTTGTTTAGGGGATCGTCTGATGCGCTGAAGTTTACGTGGGAGATACCTGTGGAAAAGAAAATGCGTTTTCTCGATTTGCAACCTGCGTTCGTGGGCTCCCACGTGTGCTGGCAGTATCACCCGCGTGCCACCAAGCAACTCTCTCCCTTTGACTGCGCCCACTCAAGATTAAAAAAAGAGCTGTAGCCATGACTTGCCTAAGAGCCGCGTTGAACAGATCCTGTTATCACAGAGTACAATCAAGCTTTGAATGCCAGATTGAACGGCCAAAACCAGCAGGATTTCCGTCGTTTGTATTGTCTAGTGTTTGCGAGTCACTTTTGCAGGAGGGGAAGCACCAAGGAAAAAAGGAAGGCGAGCAGCAAAAAATCGACAAAAAGAAGGTGCACGTCATTACGTACTGGCATAGCGTTTCACACGGCACAAAGAAGGTGGCGGAGAGATACGGTGTTAATGTTGTATTTAGTGCGCCTGGCAAGCTGTCAAAGATTTGCCCTACGATGTCAAAAAAGAACAAGGCCCCACTCTGCACAAAGGAGCGCGAGACGCAGTACACTGAGTGCACAATGAATGTTGTGTACGAAGTCCCAATGAGTTGCTAGAAAGTGTACATCGGGCAGACCGGTCGCTCTTTCAATGAACGAACGCGTGAGCACATTTGGGCTGTACAAAACAAAGCTGGAGGGCACATGTCTGACCACTGTAAGCAATGCTTGTGTGTACCATGGTTGGAGCAGACATGATTTCTACGCAGGGCCAGCGATGGGCTTGAAACGGAAATTATGGAAGAGTTCGAAATAAAAAAGCGGGTAAGGAGTGCATCGGCAAGCCATCTGTCGCCCTTTCAGCAACAGAGATTGAATTCCTAATAAGCGAACACAGTGGTGACGTCATGATTGGATAACATATAAATGCCGGTTGTTTCTCTAAAAAATTTAGTTAGAAGTGGCGCTTCGTTTGCCTTGGTTGTTTTTTTTTCTTCTATTGTCCGCGTTTTTTCTTGCGCCTTTGAACCCTGTGATCATGTCGAACCAACTGGCCCACATTAAGCTATTGGTAGTTTGGGTATCGATAGTGTTGCAAGCAGGTGCAAAATTAAACAAAAATCCTGCACCCGCGCTTGTCAAGACGACGATGATCCGTCGCGAAAAAGCTTCGAGTTCCACCATCCTCGTCGTTAGATGAAAGGATGCGTGATTCTATTCGATCGTGGCTATACCTGAAATTTTCGGATGTTTTAGAACCTCGAAACACATGCCAGCCGCATGGGGAGAGAAACCTAGCATATAAGTAACGCTTCAGCAATTACAGGCGACGCTAGCTTTTCGGGGACCATATGAATATTTTATTTATTTTCATATTTGTTCGCAAGGTAAAGGTTTCACATTTTAACATACAAAAATTAAACTCGTAAACGGACCACCGTCGTTGCAAACGCCGAGAAAAATAAATATGTGGAGTTACTGAAAGAAAAAACATTCGGCCACCTACGTAATCGAGATCAGAATACTGGGGAAACCACGGAGCCCATGATCACAGCCAGCTCCATCTTGGCTATTCTTTAGCCTTAAACTCCAATAATTCTAGCATCAAGAAATAAGTGGTTCATTCAGCCCTGAATACTGCATTTTTTGATACACAGAAACGGGGATATTAAAAATTTGAAATTGTACTTCTACAATGAAAATATGAAAATACAAACTAAAACGGGGTAAAATGCAAACAAAACGTACCCAAAGGAATCTAAGATGTGCCCGGAAGCTTTTTCTGAAAGAATTTGTCTTAGCCGAACGTTTGGGGAAGCGATGTGAACCGTGCTACTCGTAAGCAGCAGAAAAAATGAACAGTTTGTTAATCATAATTAGTTCGAGCTTCAGGGAGTGAAGCATTCTTATGTAAGGCAAAACAACCGCCGCTCTGAAGCGGAAGCTCGTCAGTAGTAATCATTACAAGAGGATGCCTTCCGCGGATGATTTGTATTTGGATGATACAAAGAGAATATATCACCAAACTAGAACCCGGCAAAATACTATGTGGACGAACCACAAATCAAACACTACAACGAAAATGACTGTGAGTAATGATCGGTATGGCTTCATTTTGAATGTGTTGTAAAGGGGAGAAGCGCGTTAGATATGTATTGGTCCAAGACGTTGTGCCATAAGTAATGAACCAATCAATAAGTAATGGGAATATGACTGGATGCATAATGAAATAAAATGAAGTCTTAAAGGCCGAATATGGAGGAAGCTTAAGTGATATCCTTATTACATATGGCACTTCGAAGTCAGCAGATGAAATCTATCTATATATATATATAATCAGGCGAAAAAATGTTGAGTCTCATTTTGGCAAATTGAACAATTTTCTCGGAGTATTCTGGTTTAGGGTATCAAAAAATAAACCCGCATTTTGATCCTTTAATCATTATAAGGTTTTCCAAATACCATAGGAATAATTGTTAGAATTAAAATAAAGCTTGCTCATTAGCAGTTGTATTTTTCTATGAGCTGTAAAAAAAGTGAGATGGTCAGCATGAAGCAAACTGGTTAAAATATGAAGCCATTGAGAAAATAATGATATAAAAAAGTGCGAGTCGGAAGCAGGTCCCTGGAGGATTCCTATATTGGTTATTTTGAGATAAGAGCAAGAAGCAAAGATACATATAGTTGCTTTCCCTCTGATAAACAACTTTTAATGGGTTTTACATTATGGTCAGTAACACCAATTACAATTATTTGGATAAATAATATCGTAGTTAAAGAAATCCAAATCTTCATACAGGTCAATCGTATTAAACAGATTTCAGCATCATGGCTTCTTAAACTTCATCTGTCAGAAATATTATGACTGGTTCCAATACCGAGCACTGAATCAAAACGGATTTAGTTGATAGATAAATAATTAGAAATCATCAAGCCTGTCTGCGTCAACTAATAAGCTAACTGCGGCCAATATATCAACACACTTCTTGATCTCATCTGCTCATCTAACTTTGTTGTACGCTTGCCTTCTCCAGGGATCCACTTATTTACCCTTAATGAACAACGGTTATTTTGCCTTCGCTTTAAAAAGTGAGATGAGATGGTCAGCTAAAGCAAACTGGTGAAGCCATTGATGAAGCCATTATAAAAAATAATGTCGGAAGGCAGGTCCCTGGAAGCAGGTCCCTTTTGAGATCCTAGCAAGTTAAGCAAAGATACATAAGAGCCCTCGGATAAGTTGGTTTTTTAATGGGATAACACATTAGGGTCATGGGTATTTATTATTCAGTAACACCAATTAAAAAATTATTTGTAGTTAAAGAAATATCGATTATTAAAGAAATCGTCAATCGTATTAAACAGATTGTCACGTATGATGTCTTCTTAAACTTCATCGATGATAGAAATACTTATATGATCAGAAATATTATACCGTTCAGTGCAATCGAAACGGATCAAGTTCATAATGATAATCATCAGATATCATCATCATCGTCATCCTCATCATCAACTGCAGGGAAAAGGCCGCTCCCCCAACTGCAGTGCTAAGGCCGCGGCCAATATATCTAACACGCTTCTTATCATCTGCCCCACAACGCTTTGTGTCATGCCCTGCTCCTAACTTTCCTTCTCCAGGGATCCCTTCATCCAGGGATCCTTAATACGGTTATTTTGCCCTTAATTTAGACGGTTCCTGCCTTTCAAAACATTTCTTTGTGTTGCCCATTTCACAAACATATTCTTGTGTTAATTTCTTCGTTCTATGTCCTTAGACGCGTTTATTCTTTGACCTACTCCGCTCTACTCTTGTCCCTAAATGTAAACGTTATTTATTGATTGTATGGTTTAACGCGCCGACAAAACCCAGGCGATGAGGCGCGCCGTAGTACAAGGCTCGGACGGATGATTTTGACCACCTGGGGATCTTTAACGTGCTCCGAAATCTCGTACACACGGGTGGTTTTGCTTTTCGCCACCATCAGAAAAGCGGCCGCCGCGGCGGGGAGACGAACCCGCGTCCTCGTGCTCAGCAGCACAACGCCCTAGACACTGGAAATGTTACGCCTATCATCTTCCCTTCCAATGCTCGCTGAGTCATACTCAATTGAAGTTGAACCATTTTACTTAACCGCCAAGTTGCTGACCCGTAGGTGAGTGCCGGTAACATGCAGCTATCATGTACTTTCATCTTGTGGGACAATGATAGGCTGCCATTCTTTACATGAGAATGCGTGCCGAATGCACTCCACTCCGTTCTTATCCTTCTAATTATCTCTATCTCATGGTTGACATCGGCGTAATTACTTAGACTAAGTAGACACATTCGTTTAGCACTTTCACGGCCTCGCCACCTATACCAAACCGCTGTAGTTCTGCGGAAACTATTCAGTTGTACTTTATTGATATGCCCATTGATATTCAGGTGCATGATTCTTCTGCACGTGTGCATTAGATTAAGCATGCTTTGCAATTCGTCCCCCTAGGTATTTAACAAGGCAACGTCATCAGCAAAGCTGAAGTTACTGAGGTATTCTCCATTAACCCTTACGCCCAACTGCTGTCAATCCACTGTTCTGAATAGATTTTTTCAGCCGCGAAACAAGTTCCTTTAACGTGATTTTACGAAAGAAAGATAATATATCCCAAGATAAAATTGAACAGTGCAGCCATCATAGATGGGGTTTACCATGCAATGCAATGTCTGTGACTCTTGAAGGATGAAGAACAATAACCTGTATACACCTTCGGGGAAACAAACGAGGTTAACACACGAACTGGTTGTTCGCAGTTCTATCTTTCTGCCGCCGCTCTCACAATTGAAGCATAAAGCGTCAATTAGAAGTATACATGTTATGGGAGTTATCACACCCAGAGGATGCTCGTTTTATTTATCTTCTCGCCAAAACTGCTTGTACGGGTGTGATGTTATTCGTGATAGCTAGACTTCGAGAGTCACGTCACAGAAAAGAGACAGGTGGTTGAGATAGGCTTATAAGACGGAGACGCACATTTATGTGGACGAGACGACTAACAAGACGGACGTTACATCTGCAAGCTGAATGCGACACTAGAGCTCATCCTCAAGACACAAAGCTCTATAAGGCTTAGAAGAGATAACCGTTCCCAGTTCTGTTTGAATACACAGCCTGTATAGGTAAAACGTCTCACGTTGACGGGCGCACTCGATGCGGTGACGTTGAAAACCCGTGCTTGTTTTCGCCCTCTTGGTATCTGTCCCGGAATGCACCACTGCGGACAGCCGACGCCGGCGACTGAATGCGCGGTCGTCGACGCAAGCAACGGCTGACGACGCAAGCGTGGTTCGGTCTCAGGGCGTCCTTAACGACGGCCTGACGATGGCTGCACCTTGCGGATAGTCCGAATCATCGCTCCTCGACTGTGCTTCGTCCCCGCCACATCTGCTCTCTCTTCCTCTTCTCCGACGTCACTTAAAGACGATAGTCTTTCTTGGGCTACTCCTCAAACCCAGAAATTTTGGCTGTATGTCTGTAGACTCGGGTGCCTGCGCAAATAGTCTTATATAGCTAAATGTGCCCGTCTAAGCGTCATACTTGTCGACAAGACATTGCGCATATATCCTGCAGCGCATCGTACATGTTTGATTTTGGCGAGATTAAATACTTCAGCAACGCACGTCCGCCGTCGCCTGCTGTCGCCATATAGCTTCTGGCGGCATTTGAAGAAATCAAGTGGCAAGAGTTACGAAAGGTTCCACTAGATAGGTTCCATGCAACGCACATAGAAACGCGTTCTATAAACGTTTAAGTAGGGTGCCTCGGAATTCGCCGTACGGCAGCGTTGGCATCGAGACACCCGGTTTGGAGCAGTGGAACCCAAACCTTTGGCGTCTTTACCTTGGGAGAGCGCGACGCAAGAGGAACAAATGAGAGGTGCTACTTCGCAAAAGCCTAAAGACTATAGTCTTTTGAGGGCATTTCAGATACGCGGCCAATTTTTTTTGTACCGGCTATTCTGCCAGTTCCCTGGTGGCGACACCTAGGTGGCACATATCCCCACCTGGTCATTGTCCACGTTAAACAGTTGGTTGAACTTAGTCGTCGTCGACGCCTTGTACGACGCACTCACCAGCACTTCACTCTACCTCATCACAACGGGAATGTAAATCATTGCGGGAATTTATTCTTATTCTGCTGCCTATTATGGTCCTTTGGCTTCAGCTCTTTAGAAGGCAAGGCACTGATAGCAACAACATTGTCAAAACAGGCGCCTAACTTCGTGATGAGCTTTTCGAAGGAAAAGCGCATCATCATTCGCTGGAGGAGAATAATACAGGAGGCTTACCGGCAACCTATTGTTTGTCTTGTAATGACTGTTCTCTTGATTTACAAAATACTTGCGTCACTTGGAAGGGAAAACATGGCTGTCGGGTGAAATCACTGAATTGAAACAAAGTGTTACCTTTTCTCAGGCATGCGTAAACGTAGTCTTTTTCACGCTTTGTCAAAAATAACGAAATTTTCTGCGCAACCGCAGATAACCGTCAAGCCCCCGGTATAACGTCATCACTATAGTGTGGATAATTCGCAAAAAAGCAGTTGAAAGTTTAGCGCAGAGCTCATCGTCCTCTCTTTACCCTTGCCTCTCTGGTTTTCGCGGTTTTTTAAAACCAAAGAGTTGTATTCCCGGATACACCATGATTTTGATTACGTCATACCGTCACGCAAATGTCACCAGGACAGCGACCGCAGGAGAAAAGAGAAACGCCAACAAAAGTTTCATTGACGAGAATTGTGCTGCCGTCTAGGGGGGGTGAAACGAAGTAGTGCATCATACTACGCTAACCAGGGTCGACATTTTACGTAAGCTGTGTCGTAGCGGCGACGACGGGCGAATTGCGCGAACGCCGACTGAATTTATCACAAGAGAAACGCCAGCGGGAGGTGGAACGCGTTCGCGCGTTCACCGTTCAAGCTACAACTTCTACCTCTCGCGTTCCACAAGCTGACCTCGTTGCAACTCAACTATCTGCCGTACATGCCACGGAGCAGGACCGAAGTGCTCGAACTTTTCTTGAAGCGACCTGCTACCACGATGTCCCTCGCTAAGCACTCCGACAATGCAGCCGCCATCTCGCAAATTGTACTTCCTTTCGCTGCAGATTTCGCTGTACATTTCACTTTCGTGCTTTTCCGATACCGATGACAGAAGAATCAAGCACAGCTTCTCTTCACTCATGTAGTAACGCGCCGAGTCTGCCACAGTATCGAGCCCTTCCGAAAACGGGTTCAGATGTTAGTGTGTTGCACAGAAGTGACTTTACATCGGCTGTCATCTATGGGTTTATTGCTGCCAGACGGTTACACCACGCTGCAGCCCACCCATAGAAACACAACGAATCTTTTGAGTCCACAACCCTCCATCACTTGTGCTGCGAAGGCTGTCGTTAAACAAGCTGCCCGAACCTTTCAGCTCGCGTGAGAAACCTGCCAGCGGCAGCGTACTTTGAATGATGACACGAAAGCGAGACACGATTGGCCGTTCGCACAACCCGGCACGCCCATTTTACCTACACGCCTGCCTGTCAATGTCAATTTCGGAAATTCGCATCATACAGCCGAGAGCAATGGCTTTAACTAAGCTTTTATGCAAACTTTAGCTTCGGGCGAGAGAGACGTGGTTGCAGCCCATCAACAGAAGCGGCAAAGTAAATTTTGGAGGAATGAGTGCTCTGGTTAAACATATAAAATCAGACAGGACTCCAGCATTTGGGAGGGGGGGGGATGGAGTTTTGATTTTCTGCAAGTTCCTTTGGCGAGCGACAACAGTTTTTCGGAAGTTCGAGTTTCAGCAAACCTTTTGGTAGAACAGCACGCCGTTGACTAACGAGGATTACAGATATTTTCAACATGAACTGGCGACCTTAGCACCGATTGAGACACAGCTTAGTACACAAGACGGGAATGACTATGGCGGTATGTGTCGAATGTGCAGATTGTGGAGACAACAATGAGAACGAGTACGAAATGAAAGTGTTGAAAATATCTAAAGGAGTGTGTTTGCGCTTCTGGTTGCCCAGGTTCGATTACGGGTATGATCCAGGTAATCATCCAACAGCGCTCAAGGGGCTCGCTCTGCCAGAAATACTTTCTAAATTAGGAGCTCTCTTTGCCAAATCACTCTTAACAAAAAGTACGTGTAGCTGTTGGTCCCAGGAGAGAACAGAAGATTAAGTATAATAACGCCATGATGAGCGAACGAATGAGAAACGACTCGTTCATCAGCGTCCCCTTAGTGATAGAGCACGTGAGCGTCGAATCATCTCATAATTGTTGCTAAGTTCGGCTTATCGCTGATTTCCTGGAGAATTCTGCCGCATTGCTTACTTCACTAACGCCGTTCTGGAGAGCAACCACTGAATTCAGTGAAGTTTCCTTGGTGCAGTTCTCAACGTTCAAAAAATTTACGATATACGAAATGGCGGTCGCATACCTGAAGGCTTCGAAGTGAGCGTAATGAAGCTTGCAGCCTCAGGATTCAGTGAACGGTGTCAGCGCATGGCATTCTCAGGTGTATTCTCAGGCGTTGTGCTGCATTCTAAGGCGTAATGCAGCACAAGCGACCGTCTGGGGCGCTATTCCAGAAGGCCCGAGATACCTCGGTCCCGACTTTCGAGCTGCTCGAGTTAACAAAGCAGTGATAGTACAGCATCCGATAAACCTCAAGCGATACCGGCACAATCACGCGGAGCACGCTTCGCAATATCAGGGCGGCAAGTTGAGGCCACTCACGTTGAAAAAGCACGGCTTGAACGAACAACCGCGTGCAGCACCGTCTAGAATCGAGTTACGTTATGTACTCCGTTATGCAAAGTAGATAACCCAGCTATTCCTTTTAAAACTCTGGCCTGGCCACAGCCTTCTTTTAAAGTTCCGCCCTGTAAAGCAGCGTGGAGCGGCTCCAATTTTCTCGTGTTCTGTTCTTCAACTGAAATGGGTTTGCTACGT